>CM068307.1:45655605-45827432 GCA_034768735.1 Schistosoma mekongi
ATACCACGAGGTCTCAGAATCATTCATGTACTTCAATAAAATTGACTGAAATGATCACAGTTCGGTGTTATGGAGCCAGTAGGTCCTGGGTTCGATCCATGATGGAGTCATGGATACACACGGCTAAGAAGTTCTAAACTAGGACAATAGATAAGACAAGCAATACATTCATCATTGACTCAATTTACCAATCATTAGTTTAAGTGTAATGATCTCAATGTCATAGTTTCTCCCAGAAAACATCGAATGTTAATCAGGTAGATGAAACAAATACACGAATTGTCGTGATGATACCATTTGAATTTCTCAACAACTTATTTTTCAATCTTCAGTGATAAGAATAGTAAGTTTGGTGATCTGTATTCATCTTTGTAGTTGATTTTCCAGTGTACTTCCAGCTTCTTCTTGAAAGAGTTCACTGATGAAGATAATATCATATTGTTCAAGTAGCGCATTCCAATTGTCGACCACTCGATATGAAAAATGGATTCTCAATTTGAGTTTATTGGAAATTGGTTTTTGAATGTTGTTGAGGTGGCTTTTGAGACGATTAGTTCTAGAGGGAGTCAAATGATAGGACATATTAATGCATAAGTAATTATTTACAGGAGCTGAAACTTGGAGAACTACGAAACGTATCCTTCAGAAGATACAAGTATTTATAAACAACTGTCTGCGTAGGATTCTTCGGATCTGTTGGCCAGATACCATCAAGAACAACCTTCTGTGGCAGAGAACTAATCAACTTTCAGTTGTGGAAGAAATTAGGAAAGGACGCTGGAGATGGATTGGGCACACACTGATGAAACCATCAAACTGTGTCACAAGACAAGCACTGACTTGGAATCCTAAAGGCCACAGAAACAGAGGAAGACCCAAGAACACATTGCGTCGGGAATTGGAAACAGACATGAAGAGAATGTAGAGCACTTGGGAAGAGCTAGAAAGGAAAGCCCAGGACAGAGTTGGTTGGAGAATGCTGGTGGGCAGTCTATGCTCCACTTGGAGTAACAGGCATTGAATTGAATTATTTACAATACAGAATGTCAATACAAGATTACCAAGTGTCTTACGATTACAAAATAGGCAAAGATTCAAACGTTACAGATGCTTATCGAAAGGGAGGTCTAAAAGACCTCTCACTAGATTCATTATAGTTAATGAGAGTACTTAGTTATAGAATGCTATATAACAATAGAAAATGATACTTCATGAATTCAAGTGGACCAACTGTTGAATGACGAATAGAAGAACCTGAATTATAGAAGTTGAATATATCGTCAAACGATGCCAGTAAACAGTACCAAACTAATGACTATTATTACTCATAAATTAATTATATTTTAAAGTGTCGTCATATCATAAACTACATGACTATTGACCTCATTACATAATCATTAATTATATGTTATGTAATCAACTTAAATCATGGGGTATATATATACGAGCGCGCGCACACGCACACACACACACACACTCAGAAATCACTTGGTTTTATTTAGTCTAAGCAACAGTCTATTGATTGACTATTAAACAAATACAAACGGATTCAAATAATTCTCATGGTAACTAAATGAATCCAATTGGTAAAATAACCATGTCAATATAACTATGATGATTAGATAATCATATTGAATCAATTGAATTAATTGGATTTCATTAATTGTGACTACTGAATTCAATGAATAGTTGATAAACAACTTGTGTAGTTGAGTACAATTAAATTGTCTCTAAGGAAAATGGTATGTACATTGTTTCATTTAACATAAATGTAAATGTTGTATGTATGAGTTGGATTGTGACCAACAACTGGAATCCAATGCTCGCGTTTTGTTCTATTTCGCACTAGTCAACTAGATATACCTACATTTCAGTGTGGATGTTCATCCTAGGCATTGAACTCAGTTTGTTTTATGCCAAACACTACCGCGTTCACAAGGGAGACTAATCAATTTCAATCCAGGAAGATCAGAATACATCCTAATTATGAATGTTACGCATTACCTTGGGGGTGTTTATATCTTCTTAATGATTTGTTATGGACTTGTTATGTTAATTGGTCTATGTTTTCATACATATATTCTAAGAAGAACGCCTGTATACAGTGGTAGTTCAACTTCAGTCTATAACAAATTGACAAAAAAATAAAAATATCTTCAAATTATTTATACATGCCTGTTGTACAACCGTGGCTGACTGAACTCAATAGTAGCCTACTGCTAAGAGCTGTGTGGTTCTTTATATCCTGATGTAAACATCAACACTGGGATATAAGTTCATTCAACTGACGATTCCAAAATAGGATGTAACTCATTTCTTACATTCCATTTATCAGCTATAATTTAACTTAATTAACTATACTTAGTAACTAAATGATCAATACTTTGAGAAGATGAAATGAATGTGAATTGATTTGAGTTTTAATGAGTAACTTGTATGTTCCAATTTTGTTCTATATTCAATTAAAGAGAATAATGTACAATTTACATAATGATCAAGTGATGCTAATAACTATGCAGATGAAATTTGACTGTAAATGGTCATTTAAAGATGATATGGTACTCTTTAGTTAGAATATTTGATTGAATATGGTATAGATTGATGTTGACAGGGTGACATTGACAATCATGTGGTTTTCGATATCTGTTCCGTTCTAGTATGTGACCCTTCTATAGATTCCGCTCATGGGACTTCAGTTTGGCGAACACCTGAGTCTGTACACCACTGAACTGTCCTCCCGAAGTTCAATAGTAGGATTGCCACTTCCATCAGTTTGTTATATATAGCGCGACGATCAATCATTGTCATCAGCGATAACTATCTCACTCCTGACAAGTCTAAACTCCACTAGTCACAACTTCTCACTAGAGCACCAGAAGCATATTGAAGTTAGTTACTAGTGAGTTGATTATTGTAATTGAAGTGAGATGGTTATTTTTGTGTAGATTAGTATTTTCAATTGATTGAATACGTCAAAAATTTATGTTGGAAGGGTACCATTCGATGTGTGGTGAGCACTACTGAGGAGTTCTGCACTAGAACAAAACAACTGTCCAGTGCTTTCTGATTTCCATTGGTAACGTGTCAACATCAATGTATGATGTATTCACTCAGACAACTAAAGATGAATAATAAACTTTTAGAACTATGTCTTAGTAGACTGTTTTAATTAGTTTAATTGTGTGTAATGTAAGCATTTTGTTCCTATCATCATTATGTTCTTCATACTCTATCCTCTTGTTTAGCATGGTTACTGTTAGTATATCGTCTATTGTTTATGAAGTATAGTTAGGTGATTATGTACACGTAACTTCTATTCATTACCTTTATCTCCCTTGTTAAATTGCTTAATTGGCTGACTATGTGTTCTGGTTTTATGTATATATTAGAGAAATGGTTGAAATACAATAAGAATCTGCCTGGTTGATCATCTATCTTATGTTCTGGTTTAGAATTCAGCGGACATCGAGCAGACGTACAGGGACCAGCAAGACCTCTTATTGACATTTGTCATTGTAACTTCTTAAGCACAAAGTTACGCCAACTAATTGGTCATATCGATCAGTTCACAGCAATTTTTGCCATCATAACAACCAATTGACTTAACTCAATGAATTTATAAACTAATTCAATTCAGCTAACGAGTTTTAAACAGGACGAAACGCATTTCTGAGATTTCGCTTGTCAGATACAATCTAACTCTAATGATTTCATATTCTGATTTCTTTCATCTGACATTTAGACCAACCAATATCATCTGTTGTGTTATGTGATTGTTAAGTACTTACTTACTAATTTATGCCGGTTACTCTTCGCTAAGGAGCATAGGCCGCTCACCAGGGTTCTCCATTTTACTCTGTCCTCAGCAATCCTTTACAATTGTTTCCAGTTGCTGTTCATCCTTTTAATGTCTGATTCCAATTCTCGACGCAGTGTGTTCTTTCGCCTTCCTCTTTTCCGTTTCCCAACAGCATTCCATGTTAATGCTTGTCTCGTGATGAAGTCTGATGGTTTCCGCAATGTATGTCCTATCCATTTCAAACGTCTTTTCCTAATTTCCTCTTCGGCTACTGGAAGTTGGTTTGTCCTCTCCCACAGTAAGCTGTTGCTGATGATTTCCGGCCATCTGACATTCAGTATCTTGTGTAGGCAGTTGTTTATAAATACTTGTATCCGTCTGATGATGTTTGCAGTTATTCTCCAAGTTTCAGCTCCATACAGCAGGACTGTCTTCATGTTCGAATTGAACAGTCTGACTTTGAGGTTAGTTGATAGTTGTTTTGAGTGCTATATGTTTTTCAACTGTAGGAATGCAGCCCTAGCTTTGCCAATCCTTGTCTTTACATCTGCATCGGACCCCATTTGTTTATCGATGATGCTCCCCAGATATGTGAAAGTATCCACTTCTTCCATAGTTTCTCCATCAAGTTGAATTGCGTTGGTGCTTCGTGTGTTGTATTTAAGAATCTTGCTCTTACCCTTATGTATGTTTAAGCCTACTGATGCTGAAGTTGCTGCTACACTGGTTGTCTTCGCTTGCATTTGTTGGTTTGTATGTGCTAGGAGAGCTAGATCATCCACAAACTCCAAATCATCGAGTTGCATGCTACTTGTCCATTGAATTCCGTACATTCCCTCAGATGTGGAGGTCTTCATGATCCAGTCAACCACTAGGAGGAAGAGAAAAGGTGAGAGCAAGCAACCTTGTCTGACTCCAGTCCTCACTGAAAATGCATTTGTCAGTTGTCCTCCATGCACAATTTTGCACTGTGTTCGGTCGTAAGAGTTCCGGATGATGTTGGCGAGTTGTTAAGTAGGCTTGATCAATATTACAACCACTTGAGTCTATGCAATCTTACAAGCTTATCAACTAATTTATCATATTCACTTGGTAACATGTAATCAATCATATCATTTGTTACACAGTTGGTTGACGTTAGGCGAACGATCGTGCCAATACACTCATATTCAAAGATGTGCATCCAACGTATACATTTTGTTTTCAGACACCTACATTGTAGTCAATTAGTTTAGTATATTACAATTCTACTTAACGATTAATTGAAGTATTAGAACCAATTCAGAGGAAAAATGTCATTCATAGTTTTATAGATGCATTTAATGTATCATGAAATGGTCAACATAAATAAGCTTCTTTAATACCAGATTATCGTCAGTGCATGAGACTAAACACAATGTAGACAATTCAGTACACTTGACCTGTTGCATACTTATGTAGTAAGAAGTATACGAAGAAGTATTAATAGTAGAGCATCAACAAGGTGGTTCTAGTATATTCCTTGAAACATAGATACAATGACTAGTGAACTATTCACGAATATGTTCAGTAGCCACTTAATGCTTACATACTTATTGGTGAACTTTTATAAGTAACCTGTTATGATGTCAGAAAAGACTGTTATGATTGATGCGCATAACCAACTAGTTGATACGACCTTGTGCACACGAAGTTACAATAGTAAGCTCTAATAAGTGCCTAATCGATTCCTATATATCTGCCAAGATACTTACTTGATCCCAGACCAGAACAAAAACAACACAAGCCTATGAGACAAAATCATATTGTATTTCAGGCATCCCTTAGTGTATACACAAATCTAGACCAGTTAGTCAATCATTTAGAAACCTAAGATTAATACAAAATAAAAGTAACAGTGCCTGAAAGATAAACAATCTTCTTTAGGTTCCCGGCATATCATAACCATTTCCTTCAGTAAACACTATGAATATTTCTGAATCAATCGCTCAGTCCAATCATTTAACGACAACTTACTTCAGATATCGTTTAGGTAACCAGAACTTTAGAATTAGTCATTTGTTTCATGTTGAATATTAACAATATTAACAATATCATAAAGTAAATCATGTTATCATATTCATATTTCAGTGTATCATACCAATTGTTATCAATTTTTATGCTCTAGGAATACGTTTGTATGTGTTTTGAACATTAACATCAACCTATTAGATCAACTTTACAATCTTCGCTGAACGCCACCTTCCCCCAATTTACTAGCCGTTGGAAATACAACTTTGAAATTGTATGGTACTCCACCCGACAGCAGTAAACACAGATAGTAAACATAAGTCCAAATCTAAAAGATGTCTCGAAATTAAACTGACAACTTGTGTATACGGCAGCTCAACTTACTTAATTAATTATGCCCGTTACTCCTCACTGAGGAGCATAGGCCGCTCACCAGTGTTCTCCATTTAAATCTGCCCTCAGCAATCCTTTACAATTGTTTCCAGTTGTTGTACATCCTTTTAATGACTGATTCCAATTCTCGACGCAGCGTGTTCTTTCACCTTCCTCTTTTCCGTTTCCCAACAGCATTCCATGTTAATGCTTGTCTCGTGATGTAGTCTGATGGTTTGCATAATGCATGTCCTATCCATTTCCAATGTCTTTTCCTAATTTCCTCTTCGGCTACTGGAAGTTGGTTTGTCCTCTCCCACAGTAAGCTGTTGCTGATGATTTCCGGCCAACATTATGTAGATTTAATGTTGATGAAATGAATATGTTAAGTAGTTGAGATGTTATGAATATGAACAAACATAAAATTAATGAAGCATTGGTCTGCAAAATGTTACTAGTATGCATTGATGATAAGTTCTAAAGAGGAAAAAGAACTAGGATCGTAAAATTCCAGTTAAATATTCAGAATGCCCCGCCATTCACATTATGAAGAGGTAGTCATAAATTTCTAGATAGAATTAAACATTTATTGGCAATTACATTCTCAGAGATATAGACACAAATTATTCATCTTTATCTGTAATCTAGGTTACATCACTCACACCATACTTCACCAAACACAATCTCTCGATTCTCTTCATCACACTCATCATCACATGGTTCACCTTCAAGATGTTACAACTTCTAAGAATATGTTTGATGTATACTATTGCGAAGTGGTGTTTCTCGAAGAGGAGATCATTGAGAAAGGCTGGTGACTGGGCAATAGTGACTGGTGCATCATCTGGAATTGGTGAAGCATATGCAGAGGAACTTGCTAAAGAAGGTCTCAATATTCTTCTTATTAGTAATGATGAATCACAGTTGAGATTGGTTAGTGAACGTATCTCGACTGATTACCATGTTGAGACGAGAATTGTAGTTGCAGATTTCACACAAGTAATCTATTCTCATTGAATGTATACAGATCATGTTGTTTTAATTGAAATTGTTTTGATTTACATTGATATTGACGTTTGGCTTACCATTGAGATGTATACATGTGTGTGCCTATGCGATACGTCATATAGAAACATGATACATTTTCTATAGTATAAGTTGTTTTTGAATGGTGCCTGAATCATATGATGTTGTGTTCGTATGTATCTGAGAATAATAAAATGCTTGCCTGGAAGAATAAGTAGTATATGCATAAGCTACACAAATGTATGATGTCGTCAATTACATACATGAAATTTAATAAGAATGTCAGGTTGACATTCGTGATTGGAATGTCATCCTTCAATCATTTGAATCGATATTTCATGATTGTTTGAATGGAATGGTGAGCGTTGAGAATGTAATGAGGTCTGCTGCAAGGGTAATGTGTTATGTAATAAGATGTATCGATTGATTGTAAATTGGTAATGATGAGTTGATTTTGTTGACTGGTGAAGAGGAGATTCAAGGTGTTGTTGTCTATCATGTAATCGTGCAATATCATCATCCTCTTCTCAAAGTATGTGTATAGGAATGGTGAATGTAAGTAGTTGAGCGTTGACGAGAATAGATACATCTCTGGTGGATGACTCATGTGGATCCCCTTCACTTTCAATCTAATCAACCAACACATTACTGTTTTTTTTCGTTTTTTATGAAACATTTTAAATCATTTGAAAAGATAAACGTTGAGCTCGAATTGTGATGTGAACATCAACATTAATCTGATGTAAACTAGTAATCACGTGAACTAAAGTTGATTCATTTGGATTTTGATTAATGCAACGTATTGTGTTTGTATTGTCTTTCTTACAGAATAATGTTTATGATGTAATCAAACCTGCTATTCAACAATTATCTACAATTGCATGTTTAGTTAATAATGTTGGCATGGGATTACCAATTGGTGCATTCGTTGGTGGGACACAATCTCCAAATGAACGATCAATTCACGATATTATTCATTGTAATATCTTATCAACAGTAATGATGACACATATTGTCCTGCCTAAAATGTTATTACAGAAGGAGGCGAATCCTGGCATTATCAATATTGGAACATATGCAGCTAACAAATCATTACCATATTCTTCAATGTATGCTGCAACGAAGGCATTCATCATCCAGTTCTCCAGATGTATCTCTGCAGAGAAATATTCAAAGAATATTATTGTACAAACAATTTGTCCATTAGTTGTATCTACAAAATTGTCTTATTATAAACCAACTTCATTTTTTGTACCAACTGCTCAGGTGTTTGCCAAAAGTGCATTGGACATGTTTGGTGTACAACAACAAACTACTGGTTATATTCAACATGAATTACAAGCACTGATTTACAACTTGATGCCGACCTTCTTGTGGTTGAGATTGTGGAAAAGTCGAATAAATCATCTGATGAATGAATCGAGGAAATCTCTATGATATTCTGTATTGATACTCTATGTATTCTGAAGTAGTAGCATTTTTCTTATAAACTCTTTAGTACTATTCATTTATTACTTATCTTATATGAATCTAGTGTCGTAGTTGTTGGCTTCTACATTCACCATCGAATGAATTTCTTAGTATTGAGGATAAAGATTCCAGTGGGGAATTATCTGTTGATATTGAGAACTGACGATTTTATCACTTTCATCATCGCCGCTCCGATAACAGCTGTTACTTTGACATGAGTTTGTCTATCGTACAGACTCAAGAAACCTGAATCGTTTTAAATACCTATTCATTTAGTTCTTACTATACTAGGTAGATCAGATGGGAAGTTATAAGATGAAAAACAACAAAATCATGTTCAGTGAGTTAAGTCGTACTATAAGTTGTACAGTTATTTTACAACGGTAAAAATTTTCCTATAGGTAACTAGTACAACAGCAATTCCACTTTCTCAAAGAGTAAAGATGCCATCAGAAAATTTTCGTCTTAAAAATGTACACCTAATCTTACTCTATGGATATAAGTTTAGACCTACGGGCTTTTACAAGCAAGTATGTAGCAAATCAAAAGACGCTAGCTTTGAACTATTGTCCTGTTATCGCTGGAATCACGCTCGTATGTGGATGATACCACCTTCTAATCCAGATCCATTTTCAAGTATTTCACGAAGAACAGTTATACCTTTTTTTGATCAACCGATAAGTCATAACACAACTTTTAACTCGAACATTACACGAGATCAGCCATTCCTTAACTAATTTCGTCATCGATGTTCTCTTACAATGTCGTTCAGGTTAATAACCACTGAATTACAGACCCATAAAACTGATTATGCTAACGTGTCAATGTTGAGTCAGAAGACCCAGCCAATTCTTAAATAATGACATATCCTGAACTAATACAACAACCGAAAGTTATTAAAACTGTCGCTTTATATCTATAAGTCTATCATAATTACAACTAGTCCAAAACTAGGACAAGGTAACTACTCAGCCTATACTTCAGGAATTAGTTGATATACATTCAAAAAGCCTGATTGTTCTTTTCGACTCCCGAGATCCAACAATCAACTTGTATCAACTGTAGCTTTGTAGAGATATTTACCTGTCAACCACCAATCCGCACTACTTAAGCAATGATATGGTTAGGTACCTAGTGATAATAAAAATGGAAGATTAGGATATGTATTATTTAAGCTTAACAACTAAGTACTTCGATGTAAAATATTGACAGTTGTAGGAAGGGGATAGAATAAAACCGAAGAGGACAAAGTAACTGACTGTTAATCTTAGCCATGTAGGTATGTAAAAGGTTGGGTTCCTCATGACAATCACCATTTGAAGTTGGAGACAGTAGCTGGCAATCCGTCTCCTAATTAGTCATGGCGTAGATCACCAAAGTGAGTGTACATATCTGAATACAGACTTAGGAATTGAAGCAATTATCATCATCATGTAGAAAAAGCAAAATATTACAAGTGTAATTCATATCCATTGTAAAAGCTTATGCCTATCCCGATTAAGTACCACATTTGCTAACATGTTATCATTTAAGCATTAGGTGATTGGAGTCGTCACACTGCTGGGGGAGTTCCACACTAGGATGAAACAGCTATCCAGTGCTCCCTGGGTATCAGTAGTACCCTGCCAACATCAATCTGTAACGAATTCAATCAAATGAAATTAACACTAATGTCCACAAACCATCTTGGTTTAATTATCATATGATTTGTTAAGCACTGGGATATCGTTTCAGTGTGAACATCATCTAAGACAATTCAGTAAAGAAACGATATGTCGAGCACCGTTTAACACACTAATTGCTAGTGTATTATTTCTCATTTATAAACTACGGTTAATTGATTGTGTATACTTTGCTTCAATTCAAAGTCACTGATATCTCTATTTCGTATTGATGTTAAATTCACAATTGATTGACTGTATAGTTTGGTCTTCTCTATATACATAAAGCAATGCCTGAAATACAATACTATTCTGTCTGGTTGGTTTATCAATTTGCATTCTCTTATTTCTGACTTGGGACTAAGAAGGTATCAGGTAGAAGTACAGTGACTAACTAGAAACTCTGATTGATGATTTTTATTGTGTTTTCGTGAGCACATAGTCCTATCAACCACTTGGTCATATGCATCATGCATAACAGCCCTTTTGTTTAATTTATAACCAGAAGATCTTTACGATGATATCGTCTACCGTAGTTACATAATAGCATGGATTGTTAATTAGTTTACAAAAGTCTAATTTGTATGATTGGTGAACAATACATCACTTCTAGTCGTTTGAATATGTCTTCATGTATCAGAGAATCTGTTTGTAGATATAGTTCACAGGTAACAAGATGATGAACTGTCAATAATTCTGTTGTACATAGATTATTAATGTGTTCAACTATTGACAATCACTTTAAGACAACTTTATCTAGTATTCATCTGAATTTCGTTTGAAAGAAGTAGGCTTTGTGAAGCCAATATTGATCTATTCAATGTCAGGACGATAACTGACAGATGAACAGGAAGTGTTTTAAAGTGGTAATCATGTACTAGATGAAGTGGGCAATTTTGAAGATCTTTTGAATAAACAGTTTTTTAATGTTCATGTTAACCTGTTGTTTTTTATTGTTAGCAGATGAAGACAGATAGTGTAGCAGCCAGCGGTAGGCCTTAACTTACACGAAGGGAAAAGAAAGATCATTAGACACAAAACAACAAACAACAACCCAATCACATTTTACCTAAAAGATAATCTCTGAGTCGTGTGCAAACTTCCACATACCTAGGCAACATCAATGATAAACAAGGTGGATCTGATTCAGATGTAAAGGCACGGATCTGCAAGGCAATTGTGGCATGTCTACACTTGAAGAACATCTAGAACTCAAATCACCTATCAATCAACATCAGACTCAGAATTTTAAATACAAACGTGGAGATAGTTCTATTGTATGGCGGTGTACTGCGAAAAACTATCATTTAGAAGATACAAGTATTTCTAAATAGTTGTTTCCACTAGATACTTCGGATCTGTTGACCAGATACTATCATCAACAACCTACTATAGCAGAGAACAAAATAAGTAGAATGCAACTGTGGAGGAAGTTAGGATGAGAGAGTGGAGGTGGATGGGATGTAGATTGATGAAACCATCAAAATGTGTCACAAGATAGGCACTAACTTGGAATCGTGAAGGTCGAAGGGAAGGAGGAAGACCGAATAACACATTGCGCTGGGAATTATAGCCAGACATAAAAAGAATGAACAGCACCTGAGAAGAAGTGGAAAGGTGAGCCAAGGACAAAGTTAGCGAATTCTGGTTGGCAGCCTTAGATTCACGAAAGGGTAACAGCCATTAATTGATTGAACCTGTAGTTAAGTATTTCCGCTTAGACTTCATCTTTGAATTCAGCATTCATAAGTAAGGATTTATTAAGTACGTTTTAGTTTTCCTACCAACTATTGTTCGAAATTCACTTCCATGTAGGTTGATATTTTCAGTGATTATTCAAAGAATTCACTAATAGTGTTGAATATATACTTGACTATCTGTAACTGTTACACAAATGATATTTACTGTCCCCGTCTTCACCCCAGTTGAAATGATAGAAGAAGAATATGGTTTAGTAAAAAGTTCTGTTTCTGTCGAATCCATTTTCATAGTTATCATGATATACATTTTATAACACAATGATGACTAACAGTACTGTACTGTATAACTAGAATATATTACCATCTTTCCGTTGATTTGTCATGGATTGAAAGTGGTCAATCACTGTTGCTATATGTGTATCTTTAGCGGATTGCCTCGATATAGCGATAGATCACAAGTATTGCTTAAGTTGGATTACTCTTGTCAGTCACAACTCAACTAAAACAATACTGTACTGTATTGAAAATGAGGCGAAGTGAAAGTGACAATGAAAGGATTATCTCTCCGTTCTATCCTTTCCTCTATTAAACCACCTTTCTATTGTAATGAAACATATCATATAAAGAATAAATGAGGATGTTGAAAGATGAACTACTGGTTGAATTTGTGTCATGATGAATATTAACTTAATTCTTATCACATGGTTTGTTACGTATGGCAATGGTTCGACATACATAAAGTCACACCACTTCATTAACATAACTTACCCTAACATTCATGGATAAGCTTCTTGATTAATTGAAGGTTAACTACAAATATTCAATTACATTGGACTAATCGGGATCTTTGCTGAAGAACACCATAATAAGACAAAAAAGTTATTCAGTGCTCTCTGCATTTCAAAGATCTCATACCAAAATCATACAGTGATGTAGTATCAAGTTAAGAACCTAAAGAATCATGCAAATCGGCATGCATTCTGTAAGTAATTTCAGAATGTATAAATATTATTACTAATATTAATATTAGTATTACTATTACATGATTGAATGCAACACTGATCATACTAAAATACAGTTCACATCAGTGATTCTCCATGATATACATGGTAATTTGCCTAGTCTTACACTTGGCTAATAACTCATTATGTAACTATTTATAAACGCCAAATAAACTCACTAATGATATAATACTACATACACACACACACATCTAGTGTCACAATAAAACAATGACAATTAGTGATTTGAGTAATGTGATCAACATACTAACAAGATAAATTGGATCCACCAATAAATGGTTAGCTGATTTCTATAAACTTGGACTTATGCACAAGAAAGTACATGCTGTCAAATGAGTTGAATAGTCAGTTAATCAACACGTATTGATGCCATCACATTGACATAATGACATACAATCATACATTGTCACCATTGACAAACTAATTCACAACATCATCTTCTTTATCTTGATTATTTAGTTTGTAGGTGACGATTGTAACAACAGCAACAACAACGACGATAACGACGACAACGAACTCTGATTAAATAGAATAATGTGATTGTCTATGGATGAAATGGTATGTTCATTGATTGTATTTAGTTAACCAGACTTCATTCATTACATGTATTACTTATTGAAGTATGATGTGATGTATTGAGATGAGTGAGTCTTGGTGGCAAGAGGATGAATTCCATTGAAGTGGATCACATTCTCATCAACTGTTTACATATTCGATATATGATGTATTGATGAGAATCAGATGATGATGATGATGATGAATGGATGACGTGAAGTGAATTTGTATTGTGAATAACGATATATCTAATTCAATCTGACAAACATTAACACTCTGAAAACTACTAGTAGTATTAATCGAATATGTAGTTGAAAGTAAGCTTGTAGTTGAACAATTTCATTGACTACACCAAAATATGATTTGTAATGAGTTGGAAGCCTAGGTTACTGAGATGTCATTTCATTGTGAATCTCTCAATATTGTCATGAGTGTACATTGAGGTGATGAGTGGTTGAGTGATTGTAAGGTAGATGTTTTGTTATCTATCCCGTTAGCAATGGTACATTAATTGTAGGATAAATGAATGTGAATTTCATGATTATATTCTATTGTTCTTATCAGTGATAGGAGTTTCATGTGGGTGTTTCAGTGATATTTTGGATGTCATTAGTAGGATGTACGAACATCATAATGAGATGTAATAGTTTGAGACGTATAATCAACTATTACCTCTCGTTCATCCAATCTTCAACTAACTTCTTTCGAGACTTAGTTGTGTGTAATAATTATTCACTGAGTAGTGACCAATGTGAATATTTGTCTAATAAGTTAATGTGGTGATCGAATAATGTCGATGAAATTGCAGTGTGGTAATTAGGCTGTCTTTCGATGTGACACACAGTGTAATGTCGAGGGAGGTGGGAGGGAGATAAGAATATCCCATGCACAGTCTAATTCCTTAATAAAAGTGATGCAAACGAAATTTGTTAATTTTAACAGGGTTGTTGACAGATAGTGTTCTACTATGAAGTAAAAAGGAAATCATCTAAGTGAAATGACGCCTTAGTAATTATCATCACTGTATCTAGTATATCTCATTCATTTATGATATTTGTATCACTCTTCTTGTACTTCAGACTACATCATCCACACCATACTTCACCAAACACAATCTCTCGATTCTCTTCATCACACTCATCATCACATGGTTCACCTTCAAGATGTTACAACTTCTAAGAATATGTTTGATGTATACTATTGCGAAGTGGTGTTTCTCGAAGAGGAGATCATTGAGAAAGGCTGGTGACTGGGCAATAGTGACTGGTGCATCATCTGGAATTGGTGAAGCATATGCAGAGGAACTTGCTAAAGAAGGTCTCAATATCCTTCTTATTAGTAATGATGAGTCACAGTTGAGATTGGTTAGTGAACGTATCTCGACTGATTACCATGTTGAGACGAGAATTGTAGTTGCAGATCTCACACAAGTAATCTTTTATTCATTAATATTTTAGTTATATAATTTTCTTCATTTTTATCCCTCATATGTATATTGACGATTAGTTTACAACTCAGAAGGAAAGAATCGATTGATGAATTGAGAGGTAGTGGTCTATGTTTTCTTAAATGTGTTCTCATTGATCCATTAGTGAGCTTTCACAGTCATCTTGAACTACACCATCAAACATTTCGTAATACTGAAATAAATGTTGTAGTTACTTCGTTAGGGTTACGTCAATATGTTGTGTTGATTTACTTTTGCAATGAATATCTTCGTGGTGTACCCTGTGTTCATTCATCCTGACATTTGTGTTCAGTCATACATTCACTTATACTCTGACAATGTAATTGATTGATGCTTTCTGGAATCAGTTGGTAGAATAATACATTGGATGAATCTGATTAACCTGAATGTCATCATTGTAGACATTCTAGGATATGCTTATATTTTCCTCTATCATGAATTTGACGTTCATCATAATGTTGATGTTCATCTTGTTCAATTTTCTATTTACGGTCGGTGATTTGTGTTGATATCGATTTGGTGTTTTGAATAGTTGTCTCATGTAATGAACAATCAACATACTGACCGCTTCATTAATCGGTAGATGAAACCACACTTTCGAAGTCACATACTCATATTTGTAGATGCCTTACATCAATTAAAGTATCATGTTTGTCAAAACTTATTTCATAACTATAATACTGAAGTGTAAATATTACTATTTGATTATGCAACCATTGAAAATATCGTTAAACCTATACGGATAGTTTACAGTTAAACTCAGTAACTTGTTCCTAATGTTGTGTTAGTTGAAGTTATGAGTAATAATCATCTACACCTTAACATCAGCAGGAATTTTATTGACACAAATGTTGACCAGACAACTAGATTGATATCAACTAGATCTTATCATTGATGATGTCACATAGTTTCATTTCACCCACAAATCGATTTTGATGAGCGTCTTTACACTGATCTTCTTACGATAGACATTTGATCAAGGTAAATGTTCATGTGACAATCAAGACTGATTGATATTGTTTCGTGTTTATCAATGAACAATTAGAAAATTAAGAACTCTTCAAATAAAAATAAAGTATTCCAGTTAAATAAATTATCGTCTAACATGATTCAATAAATCACTAGGTGACGTGGTAATGTTCAAAGTCCTCTGAACTCGAGTTAAGGATCTAACATAACACAACTCTCATTGTAGACTAGTTTTCGTTACAAAATGTTTGTTAGTAGGTAACAGTGTAGCTGTATTATGAGGTTATAACAAGTGATATGAATATTAGAATAAACTTGTACATTCACGTTAAACGCGGTGGCGTTCGACATGAAACCGACTGAAGTTCTAATCCCAGTGTAAACATCAACATTTGGATGCTGGTACATCTAGCCGATGAGTCCCAAATAGGAGGAAACGCGCTTCCTGGATTCCACTTGCCAGTCGCAATCCAACTTATATAATACTTGTGAAAAATTCGCTATATCGAGGCAATCCGCTCAGGATGCACGTATAACAACAATGACTGACCAGCTTCAGTCTATAACAAATCAACGGGAATATACAAGTTAATCTTAATATAGAACTTCTAGTAAGCTAATGTTAATTTTTTAAAGTAGGTGTCTTTTCATTTTGATGTTTATAAGATCAGTTGTCAGTGATTATCTACTTATAATTTAATCACATGACATAATATAGTTGCCATGGTGAAATAAAAATTTTATGGCATAGTTTCATAAAATGATTTTTCATAATGTAAATTATGTTTCCATATGAAATTTTATGACTTTATCGATGATTTCATTTAAACAGAAAAACTGTGATGTTGTTTACCTAGATGGTTTCTTTCTGGTTAATGTTTATTTTAGAAAAGATGTTTTTTTACAATAGGGGTTTGCTTAGTCCATGCTCAACTATCCACTTTTGTCCGGTCTTGGGACTAGGAAATACTTAAAGAGGATTCGAGGCAGAAAGCTTATAGAATCATTTGAAATGAAGACCGATGTCATAAAAGTTTACTTACTCTTGTTTATTCCAATTCTTCTGGTGGCTTACTCGATTATGAAAACTGCAACATTACAAAGAAAGGAGGCAATACAGCAGATAACATGGATGCAACTAAACGACATTGACTTTGTAAATGGCCTAGCTCTTCTATCACACATGCAACAACAAATGCAGGAAAAAATAAGATCATTAGACACAAAACAACAAACAACAACCCAATCACATTTTACCTAAAAGAGAATCTCTGAGTCGTGTGCAAACTTTCACATACCTAGGCAACATCAATGATAAACAAAGTGGATCTGATCCAAATGTAAAGGCATGGATCTGCAAGGCAATTGTGGCATGTCTACACTTGAAGAACATCTAGAACTCAAATCACCTATCAATCAACATCAGACTCAGAATTTTAAATACAAACGTGAAGATAGTTCTATTGTATGGCGGTGTACTGCGAAAAACTATCATTTAGAAGATACAAGTATTTCTAAATAGTTGTTTCCACTAGATACTTCAGATCCGTTGACCAGATACTATCATGAACAACATACTGTAGCAGAGAACAAAATAAGTAGAATGCAACTGTGGAGGAAGTTAGGATGAGAGAGTGGAGGTGGATGGGATGCACATTGAGTAAATCATGAAAATGTGTCACAAGATAGGCAATAATATGGAATCGTGAAGGTCGAAGGGAAGGAGGAATACGAAATCACATATTGAGCCGGGTATTTGAGGCGGACGTTAAACGATTGAACAGAACTTGTGAAGAAGTGGAGAGGTGTGCTCAGGATAGAATTGGCTGATGAATACTAGCAGACGTTCTATGCTCCATGTGTGGGGAGACAACAGGCATTGAATGATTGGTTTGCTAACCTACATCCTACATAGCATAATATTATCAGTATTGCAATATGAAATGAAATAAGTACTATCGAAATAATTGATTGAAGTTATCCAGTTAACATTGTTATTACAACGTCTTGTCAGTTTATTTCTTAGTGCCTAATTAATCGATGGTGTATAGTCACAACATCACAATGTCATACAATACCATACACTTGAATAATTCATCTTTAATGTCATGGAACAATAGTATAGAGTAAAACGAGTTGGATACTTTCATAAGCTAATCACTTCTTGACTATCATGCATAACCGCTTCTAACTATCAATGATGACAATGAATTCGAAGTATTAACAAGCATGAAATTGAGTCAGAATATACATTATAGCTAATTTGATGATACACTAATAAATGAAGTAATTGATATTCATTATAAGTCTCCAGAGTATATTTTCAACGTGAAAAGAATGTCAGTACCATCAACTGTCGACTTAATACCACAGATAGTTATATATTGAGAAGAAGATTAGTTTATACGTATAATATCCACACTCTTGATCAAACATAGAATAGTCAGAATGAATTCCCTTATTGCAGAACATTTTAAAGTAAAGTATGTAAAATGAAAGTAGGATTATCTATTGATAGTAGTTAACTTATATTTCTTTCCTTTAGCCTGATGCTTATGATGTAATCAAATCTGCTATTCAACAATTATCTACAATTGCATGTTTAGTTAATAATGTTGGCATGGCATTACCATTCAGTTTGTTCGTTGAAGATTTTTATTCACCAAATGAACAATCAATTCATGATATCATTCATTGTAATGTCTTATCAACAGTAATGATGACACATATTGTCCTGCCTAAAATGTTATTACAGAAGGAGGCGAATCCTGGAATCATTAATATTTCATCATATTCAGGACTTAAAGAATTTCCATACATTTCAATGTATGCTGCAACGAAGGCATTCATCATCCAGTTCTCCAGATGTATCTCTGCAGAGAAATATTTAAAGAATATTATTGTACAAACAATTTGTCCATTAGTTGTATCTACAAAATTGTCTTATTATAAACCAACTTCATTTTTTGTACCAACTGCTCAGGTGTTTGCCAAAAGTGCATTGGACATGTATGGTGTACAACAACAAACTACTGGTTATATTCAACATGAATTACAAGCACTGATTTACAACTCGATGCCGACCTTCTTGTGGTTGAGATTGTGGAGGAGTCGAGTTCATCGATTTATGCATGAATTAAAAAAAGCTGAATAATATTTCGTTTTGATTGTTACTTTACTTCACGATTGTAATAAAGTTATGAATAAAGTATTTTGAGTTATCTAAGTCATATTCCGCCTCGTCTCCTGAAGTCGCTACATGGTTGATACAGGCTTGTTTTTTATTTTCATATCACGGATTTGTCTGCATTAGACAAGCAACCAGGAGTCACTAAACATCTATTTCGTTCTAGTATGAGACTATTCAGCACTGTCCATCTACTACTGAATCAAAGATCCGACCCAGGATCATCGGGCTACACAGAGAACGCTCTACCACTAGACCACTGAATTGGCTCCCAATGGTTAATATTTATAATTCAGTAAATTCGTAATAGGTTTGTGCGATCAAATTCATTGACATCGGCGGGTAACTGACTTACATCTGTAATGCATCACAAGCTACGTTCTCGTTGAATTGCAGTGTAAGTAAAATGGATCACTCCCTGATGTTCAGTGCTTTACACTAATTGATTACTGTAAACATATTTATCTTTAGAAGACTATGTTGGCAATCAATCTCTATTAAGTTGCTGAATGCAGTGTCTAGTTCATTGTCAATAGATTCTTCCAGACAAAACATTTTAGACGTGATTGTTAGACAACCAACTGGATTTCTGTTATAACGTATAGGCAAGAAACCGAAGAAATCTATGTATTGACATGCAGTGCACTATCTATGCATGCTTCTGCATACTGTCTTCATGCCTTTTTAATAAGTTATGTAAGAAGTACATAAGCTCTTCTTTATTGAAGTTCTGATTGTAGTTGTACATGATGATGATGATGATAATTGTATCATCAGTAAAACGGTAATATAAATCTATATTGTCGATTACCTCCTCCATAGGTCCATTCTTTAATTTGACTAAGAAGTAATCAGCTAGAATCGAGACTAAGAGTGGGCCTGTAACTATTCCATCGATTTGCTGATTATAAGCACTGTTAAAAAGAAAATGGTCATTCGTTGTGTACCCTACGAGTAATTCTTTCAGACTATCATCAAAAATTCTAATGTTGATTTGTTTCTTTTATTATTTGATTGCATATGAGCTTAATTGTCTCGGTTAATAGTACATTTGTGTTTACAGATACCACATTCAGAGATAGATTGAGTTGGTTTGTGATTGGTAAACGGAATCCAGGACGCTCATTTCGTCCTATTTGGCACTGATCAACAGGGTGTACCTGCATCCCAATGATTATGTTCAAAGGTAGAATATGCTTATCATTAACATTCACATATTTCACTTTGGAAATTTAGTCGAAAACATTATTGATGCTTTTATCAACAATCAATTTGTGAAGAGACTCTACGATACGAACAAGACATCTTGTCATTTTATTATGTATGTTATCACGCGATGAAAGGAAAGAGGAGGAGGTGATTTTGGTTGGTGAATGCGGACACCAATGAGATACGTGCCTAGTCGAGAACGTACGATTGACCTAAGCCCATTCACCCCCCCCAGGCCGACAATAGGACAACCAGAATTGAGAACCGGAGAACTAAGGACCGGAGAATCGAGAACTGAGAACGTATTATATTTTAATCATGCCTTTATATATACATAAAATCAGACCACACAGTGAACCAATCAAGAATCTAACATTGATACAGAACAAAAGAAATAGTGGTAGTGAATGGGGAGAACTTGTACACAATTAAGTAGACGTAGTTCGTAATAATAAACAATACACAAAGAATCAATACACTAAACGACAGAACCGGGCAAAGGGGAACGTAACAGTCATAGAAATAAAATGATTACATCACTCATGAATAAAATAACGAGAATAGTCTTCCAAAATACAGTTCTGAGAGTTCGTTACTTTTCTTTAATCGCCCGACGTAACAATCTACATATCTAAAACAAGACATAGGGGAAGCTCCAACTTATGAACGTTCATAAGACTGTAGATTGATAGTATGTTTATTGCAATTTGTTCGATTGTATCATGAATATCGATTGAAAATATTCATTCTTCATTTAGTTCTCACTGATAAATTAGTCATTTGTTGATCTACCTTCGGGTCTTTGTATTTATCTTCACAGTTCTTGAAATTCCTGTAGAACTGAATTTCGCTTGTCATCTGCCTTCCTCATTATTAAATGATTGTCATTTCTTTACCTTTTTAAAACTTCTCAATGTTGTTTAGTCAGTAGGTATGTTAAAGGATTGTTACAATTTTCTTACAGTTAGTGTTATATTGGGCAACTCAAGAAGAACAACTAACTTTATTTCTGTTTCTATGACGAATATTTTGATTACATGTAGATTTATCATTGTATATCTACTGCTATCATGTTCCTCTAACCCACCCAAACCTCCAATGTAACCCATGCACTGTTATCATACCACTTTTCAATCAGGAACTAGATTTAAGTAGCTATGTATCTGTTTCTCTTCCCTAACTCACACCACACCACCCCACCCCACCGCTGACCCCCAAGTTTTTGTAATATTATTAACGACGTTTACTCGACTGTTTAATCAGATTTTATATGTATATAAATAAATGATTGAAATATAGACTAACTAAATGTTAGTTCACTTATCTTGTGTTAACGAATCCCACTTAGGGGATTTGGAATCATCAGGTAGACTTATGAGTATACAACTAACAATCTAGGTGTCTACGTTGTAGATTTGCTTTCTATCAAGACTACCGTTTGTTTTGTATAACGGAATTGGTTTTATCTTACGCCATATCAACTAGAGTAGTGTCAAACCTGATTCATTCATTAAATGATACTGAAACAGAATCTTTTATTGATGCTAAAAGCAAATTCTCAAAGTATACATCTGTTGTCCTTTGTCTCCTCAGATCCACAATTTGACAATCATATTCATATAGTCCATTAATAAATGTGATTTCACTTCCTCTATGGTAGATTCTCAATGGCTACAGTTCTGTGTAGAAGACAATGATACATTTTGATTATGTAGGTATCTTTCAAGTGTATTTCCATTTAGATGCATTCTATGACAACGTAATCATTACCAATATGGTGATTCAGTGTTTATATTGAGTTATATTGGTTTTAAGGTATTATGACGTAAAAGATAATGGTTGAATATATCAAACGCCAATCAAGTGCCTAGTCGACTATTGTACTTTTACCCTGTGCCCATTCAGTCCCAAGTTGGATATAGGAGAACACAAGACGAGAGGCCAACCAGACAGAATTGTATTATACTTTACACATTCCTGTATATATACATAAAACCTGATCATATAGTCAACCAATTAGGAAATTAGCATTAATACAAAATAGAAGCAATACTGAATGTGAACTGAGGTAACGTATACACAATTGACTAACCATAGTTCATCAATGAGAAATGACATACTGACAGTTAATGTGTCAACTAGGAGGATAGAGTAAGAGGAACTGACTAACATCATTAATGAAATGATCACTTTGTATACAACCAAAAATAATGCAATACTGTGCAGAAAAATAGTTCTCGGCGATCATCAATCTTCTTTAGATGCACGGCATATCACACTGAGTTGAGGATTAAACATCAAGAATTCATTGAATGTATTCAATACAGTAAGATCCTCGTATTCATTCTTATGCAAATTATGATAATATCATAACAGATTTGTTAATTGTTTTAATAGATATCATGTCATTGAGTAGTCTTATTAATCAATGTCATTCATATGTTCAATGATATATTTGATTAAAACAAATAAGTGTTTAACCATGGCAACAAAGAATACATCGAAGTACTGGGCTAATGTAGCACTTTACATAACATTCTGATTGGTCCAAAAATGAATCACCTTAAACTGTCATCAAAACACCCAATGTGTTATAAAAATAATATGCTGACAAATAATCGAGGCATAAAACTGTTTTAAGAGCTAGTAAAATACTACAAGTTTTATGTAATTTAACAGGATTATTTACAAAGGTGTAAGTTCTTGGCAATTGTTATGGCTTCATTGTAGAACCCTGTATTCAAACACATCACAATTAAGTGAATCCATCAACTTTAGCCATTTCTGTACTGACCATTGATGCATTCTACTGAAATGATAGATCTACCTCACCAGTTGGAAGTATTCATCAATACTCGATAAATATACTCTTACCTATCAGTCGATAAATCATGTCATCTCATGAAAAGCATCATCACATTAATTCTCCTTCACTACTATATTCTGCATGAAAAGCTGAGGAAGGGAGAGGATGACACAAATAAAACACTCATAAAACGTCTGTCTTCTCATCAAACCACTGAATCCTAACAGAATACATATTCAATCAACATAGGTTGTAGTACACATTGAACAGCATGTTTGTTCCCTAACAATCACCCTGGTCTTATGTATAGATTTGTGCAGACCACTATTCACAACAGAAAACAGGTTCGAGATAATCCATTCAACGATGAATAACACTGTTTTATCATTGTTGTTGGTTGGATGTGGCGTTCATGAATTGATTGTGTTAGTTACTAAGGCATTGGTGAGCAGATAATAAATAAGAAACCATGTATGATTTCCATCGATCTGTCGTAACAGAGGTCTTCCCTATCTCACTAGAATGAGATGTAGAACTGAATAGTGAAATACACAGTGTCCAGTGTCACATCAATCTATCTAACAATACCTGTTACCCCATATGGTGCATAGGCCGCCCACCAGCATTGTCTAACCAAATCTGTCCTGGGCTTCCGTTTCTAGCTCTTCCCAAGTGCTCTACATTCTCTTCATGTTTGCTTCCAATTCCCGACGCATTGTGTTCTTGGGTCTTTCTCTTTGGCCTTTAGGATTCCAAGTTAGTGCTTGCCTTGAGACACAGTTTGATGGTTTCCTCAATGTTTATTTAATCCACCTCCAGCGTCATTTTCTAATTTCTTCCTCAGATGGAAGTTGATTAGTTCTCTGCCATACGACGTTGTTGTTGATGGTATCTGGCCAACGAATCCGAAGAAACTTACACAGACAATTGATTATAAATACTTGCATCTTCTTAATAATACTTTTCGTAGTTCTCAGTACAAGTTTTATCTCCATACAACAGAACTCTTTTCACATTTGTATTGAAATTTTTGACTTCAATATTGACTGACAGTTGGTTTGAGTTTCAAATGTTTTTCAGTTGTAGAAATGCCGCCATACTTTTACCGATCCGCGCTTCCACATCCGAAATAGATTCTCCTTCTTTGTCGATGATCCTGCTCAAGTATGTAAAGGTTTCTCCATCTTTCAGAATTTCTCCGCCATGTGTAATTGGTTTAGTATTTGTTGTTTTGTATCGTAGGATATTGCTTTTCCATTTTGCAGTGTCACATACTGCTAGCTAATCTGTATGTATTCAATTGAATGCGTACTGCATTACTTGCACAATTACATGAATGATGCATTTTCACTCAGTGTGATTTCGATTACATCGGTTCCTTGTAGAATATTTCCATCCATGCGATAAGGTGATACCATTTGTTGATAGTAATTTATATTCTAGAAAGATATATGAAATGGACAATACCTCCATTTTCATAACTTTTATCCAATCAGCTATAAACGTGGTTTAGTCAAGCCAGTCTACTACAGAGCTGAATGACTGTGCACAACTGATAAACGTGATGATGAAATTTCAATCATAAAAGAATGTCCTCAACAAAATGGGTACCCTGAAATATTTATTGAAAAGTATAGTAATAGATGTAATCAAAAAATTTGAAGCTGAGAAACCCAAAAAGAAAAGGGTATTCACTTTACTAGTATTTAAAGGAGATCAAGTAGCCAAACTATTCAATCAAAAACTTAAAACGATCATCAAACAAACATTCCCTGCTGTCAAACTATAGACGCTTTAAAAAACACGATGTTTAATAAGTCAAACAAAAGTTGATAAATATCCGTTTCATGTCACCTTCAATTGTATTTACCAGTTCACTTGTACTTACAAAAGCAGTCACATTGGAGAAGAACAGAAAGATGGGTGAATTTACAATTTATTGAACATATTCCGAAGAACCTGTGCTTGAAAGAAGTAGCTATTTTTAGAAATTTGATTATGCGTCATTTGGTAGACATGGGATATGAAGTTGATGCAACAAATGCTTTTAAAATCATCAATAAACAATATTAAACGATTCTATTAAAATTTACTGAAGCCATTGCAATCAGAAGATTGAAATCTAACCTTTGTGATCAATAGGAATCAGTAGTTAACCTTCGATTGCCCTGGTAGCAATAGATCGATGTTATCAGATAAACAATTCAGTTGATAAAATCAATATGTGTATTAATCATAATTTGAATTAACTAAAATCAAATAGCATGTATGTAGCTGATGAGATTGAATGCAACGAAATCCATTGAATTCAAAGTATATTCTGCAAATGTTGTCGTTCTTGCATTATTCAAATTAAAAAAAATGTTTTATATTAATAAACTAAGAGTAAATGATCAATAGATCAGTTGCAGTATATTTTCACTTTTAAATGGAACCTTCCAACTTGATGAAGAAACTCTGGAAGAAGTGGATACTTTCACATATCTGGGGAGCATCATCGATGAAAAAGGAGGGTCCGATGCAGATGTAAAGACAAGGATTGCCAAAGCAAGGGTAGCATTCCTACAGTTGAAAAACATATGGGAGTCAAAACAAATATCAACTAACCTCAAAGTCAGACTGTTCAATTCGAACGTGAAGACAGTCCTGCTGTATGGAGCTGAAACTTGGAGAATTACTGCAAACATCATCAGAAGGGTACAAGTATTTATGAACAACTGCCTACTCAAGATACTGAATGTCCGTCGGCCGGAAATCATCAGCAATAGCTTACAATGGGAGAGGACAAACCAACTTCCAGTAGCCGAAGAGGAAATTAGGAAAAGACGTTGGGAATGGATAGGACATAGATTGCGGAAACCATCAGACTGCATCACGAGACAAGCATTAACATGGAATGCTGTTGAAAAACGGAAAAGAGGAAGGTGAAAGAACACGCTGCGTCGAGAATTGGAAGCAGACATTAAAAGGATGTACAGCAACTGGAAACAATTGTAAAGGATTGCTGAGGACAGAGTTAAATTGAGAATCCTTGTGAGCGGCCTATGCTCCTCAGTGAGGAGTAACGAGCATAAGTAAGTAAGTAATGGAACCTTCCAGTTCACCGGCTTTCACTTTTGTCACCTATGTAAATGAATATATCCTGGCATAGTTCTATAAATATGATAAAAAATATAGTTGGTAGTTACCAATATGTTGTAAACTTTAACTAATATAGAAAACAGTAAACCAAATTATTGATGTTATCTAGCTGTAACCAACATGGTGACTGTGAACAGTAAAACTGACTGATCGAAACCTTTAAATCTACCTTGATCCTGTTACTTCTAATTAATCCAATCACCATATTGAATTTATCATTAACATATTCCTCTTATATATATGTAAAACTTGACTTCACAACTAACCATTCAATAAAGTAACATTAATACAGAACAACAGTAACAATGTTAAACAACTGAAGTAACCAATACACATTCAATTAGCTATAGTACATGGGTAGAAAATGACACAGTAACAATTCATAGGTCAGTTACAAGTTTAGAACAATCAGGATATACAAATAATAGAAGTTTATTCAACGAATGGATTGCATTTTCAACGAATTCATTATCAAGTCGTATAATCTGTACATCCATGTATGTTTGATAAATTATACGTCTATGAGTAATTGTAAGTATTTTGATTAGTTGTTATGTGAAATATGTCTTGAATAATCAATTAGTACTCGAAGGAGGGGGAGGGGTAGCGAAACATGAAACTT
Organism: Schistosoma mekongi; assembly: GCA_034768735.1. Classification (NCBI taxonomy): domain Eukaryota; kingdom Metazoa; phylum Platyhelminthes; class Trematoda; order Strigeidida; family Schistosomatidae; genus Schistosoma; species Schistosoma mekongi. Next base: position 45,682,602 of record CM068307.1, read on the forward strand.
ATGTAATCAGTAAGGTAAAGGCTTAGTAATTATGATTGTCATTAGATTTATGAATGAGAATCGAGAAAATTCTCCTGGAAACAAATTCTACGATAATAATACTAAAATGATAATAACAATTGTAATAATAATTGATTGAATATACATCACAGATTGATGTTCGCAGTGTACCATTGAAGATCAGGGTGCACTGGACAGCTGTTTCATCCCAGTATGGAATTCCTCAACAGTGAGCAATACAGATTCATCACCAGGAGCTACTGGTTGACGCGAACGTCTAACCACGCCTTCCCACTTCCATCAATCTGTGATATAGTTAATCAAATAAAATAACCAATCACCACAAAAATAACCATCCTAAGTGAACTACAATAATGAGCTCATTAGTGACTAACTCCAGGATGTTGCTGAAGCTCTAGTGAGAAATCGTGACTGGTGGAGTTCAGACATGTCGGGTGTGAGACAGTTATCACCAATGACAATGGATGATCGTCGCGCTATAATATATATCACAAATTGATGGAAGTGGGAATTCTACAATTAGATGCTGACCCAGTGGTGCAGATGGTTAGGCGTTCGCGTCAACCAGAAGCCCCTGGTGCGGAATCTGGGGTGCGCACTGCTAAGAGTTCCACACTAGAACGAAACAGCCGTCCAGTGCTCCCTTGTTGTCAATAGTACCCTGCCAACATCAATCTGTGATATAGTCCATCAAATAAATTACCGATCTCCACAAAAATAACCATCCTAATTGAACAATCTATTACTTCAAGTTGGTTATCAAAAGAAACTTGTTAATGATAAGATAATGACAATATCAACTCTTGATGACATAGGGATTTCAATGAATTTTTTCAAATATTTTTAATTGTTAAACTGATGTTCATTTATATATTCTACTGATTGAGAGGGGTGGTGGTGGTATGTGAGAGGGGGATGAAGGGGGGGAGATAAGAGAATTAAATGTAAAAATCTCCACTCTTTTTAATTTTTATTGCATTTTAATCAAATAATTGATTTCTACATAGTCTATAACTGATTTTTTTCCTGTAGGTATCGGAAATAGGGGGTAGTAGGGAGGGGGGCGGAATGTAAAGTCATTTATCGATATTTCACTCATCTCATTAACTGTTAAAAAGATATTAGAATGTATTTGGATCTTACTGTTGATTTATCATGGATTGAAATTGACCAATCTCACTTGCTATATGTGTATCATGAGCGGATTGCCTCGATATACTGGAATTTCACTAGAATTGTGACTAGCAAGCAGAATCCAGGATACAGTTTTAGTTCTATTTCGGACTGGTTAGCTATATATACCTACCTGCATCCCAGTGTTGATGTTCACACCGTGTTGAAAAGGAAGTAGTATTCTAGACAATTATCAGTGTTTATCACCAACTTGAATCAGATGAACTATTGGAATACAATTCATACATCAAAAGCACTTCGCTGGTTAAATTATATTGATCTAGACGTTCCGATTATTTCAACACACATTGATTTGTGTGCAAAACATATTGTAGTAGAATCTTTTCCATAAAGATTAGGCTTTACAAAATCGTTATGACTCCAAACTCTATGGTTTATGATGTCAATTAAGGCTGCTAAACGGCATATGTATTAGGCTTATCTCATAAGTTACAGACAGTACTTCGTGGTTAAGGTCCATTCATCACCATATTAATGTTTAAGCGAAATAATGTCAATGACTTACAACAAGAAGCTACATATCGTATTCACTACTAGATACAGAATTCTTTATTAAACTAATTTACACCATAAGCAATGTTGGACTGTGGTAGGTAAGTGAAATTCAGAACTCGCGTTTCGTCCTGTTTAGAATTTATTAGAGGCATGTAATTGTATTCCAGTGTTAATGTTCACACTGGGACTGGAACACATTCTACTACGTATAGTACACCACCATGCTCATCACTAGCCGAAATTGTCACTTGTGTTCAACATGTATGTATACATAATTTGGAGGTATTTGTATCTTTTCGTTGATTTGTTGTAAAGTGACGTTGATCAATTTTTGTCGTTATATGTACATCCTGAACAGATTACCTCAATATAGCTTACAAGTATAATTCGAGTTGGAGTGTAGCTCTCTATGGAGTCTCAAATTGTACTAAGCCTACGTCCTGGATTTCGCTTGCCATCTGCAATGCTACTTAATTCATACTTGTAAACTATTGTTGTATCGAGGTAATCTGTTCAAGATGTACATACAGTATCTTGTGCTGTTAGAGGTATGAGGGCGGTTATCACTTCCCGGTTGCCCACACCGTGGAAGGGTCATTCTTGAGGAACCTGAAAGAGAAAGAGGATTAGAGGAGGTCGTGATGACCTGAGAGTGTGACCGCAGTGTCCAGGGGACAGCTGTTTGAGGTCGGTCGAGTACATTAATTGTTGCTCCAGTTGTCAGAAGGGGAGGCATCGGCCTCATGGAATCCGAGGGAAATCGGCTTTCACCATGGAGCGTCATATTGATCCTTCCAATTCCCAGGGCAGAGTTAGAATTATTATATGGGTTTTTACTCGTGAACTGTTTTTTAGCTTGATAGTTATTTTACGGGATGGGCTTGCTAACCCCATGCCCAACCCTCCTCCTTTATCCGGGCTTGAGACCGGCAGCAACCCTGTGCGGGCTACGTGGGTTAGGAATAGAGTACTAGGTAGATACGGTAAGTCTATTGATGAAGTAGTAAATCTTCATCAGCCAAGGTGGTTAGGACATGTGTTACGTATGCTGTCTGGTGTAGCAGTAGGCTAGAAGAAAGCTAGGGGCGGACAAACCAAAACATGGCACCAGTCCATGAAGTCATTGACAATTGGGCTGAGCCATGTTAATAGGTGCAGACTACCTGGTTGGGGTCCGCGTGACGCTCGTAATAAATGGTTAGAGACTTTGGGTGATATGGCTAAAAATCGTTGGCAATGGTGCAGGTGCATCCATTCCTTGTCTTCCTCCAAATCCTAAGTTTCTGAACTTATCATAATTTTCTCTTTACTGGATCATATTTTCTTAAATCTTCTCGGTCTCTATTCCCTTACATGAATACTAACTCTGTTACTACCTTCCCCACTCTGGGATTTGATTCGACAATTTAATCTCTATCTGCTAATTGAGGCATGGTAACTGGAACTGACGTACGCATGTACCAAGTTCTACGTTGCGACTGTCTGTCTGTCTGTCATACAGTATCTTAGTCCATAACAAATCAGTAGAGATGATACAAATACCTTTAAATTGTAATCCACATCTTCAGTGAATAAGTGAAGACCATTGTAGATTATCATTTATCCTCCTTAAAATTATTACATAAAGTGTATTAAAATCTAATTAGTTATCATTTCTTATGAATTGGTAATAAATTTCCTACTTATATGCCTTTAAGTAACTTGAAAAAATCAACATATAAATCGGGAATTCTACACTGACAACATCAACTTCACGACATAGAATCGATACGAAACAATAGACTGATGACATTTATAACAAATTTAAAATGAAAACGTACATGGATGTAAAATGTTCTGTTCAGTTGGTTAAACGTAAGTACGCCTTAATTGCAATGTGTGCGAGAGAGAATTGAAGAACTAAGTGACTGCAGACACTGGGTGACATGATTCATAATCGACCACAGTGGCTCAAATGTATTCAGTGTTCGTCTTCTTCTAGATCTTAAATTTGACTAGTAATTCGTGCAGAGGTTTGCTTGATTCCTTGCTGATGAATTGCTTACTTTGTGATGTCATCATGTAGATTTAATCTCATCTCTTGTAAATGTGATAAAGCATCTTAGAGCTAAGCGAATATGTATCAGCTTCTATGTTATTCTTAACTGATGACTGGTTAAAGTGAGAAGGGTACAAAAATGTTCACATCTTTAAAAACAACGGTATGTTAGTTTGTCAGTTTTACATATCTTTTATATACAATCTATTCAGAAGCAGTAGTGAGATATCCGTGTCTCAACGAAAGGCCGGGTGTACTGCGCAGCAATCCGCGCCATCATCAACATATGGCTGCGAAACGTGGGCCATGAAAACTCAAGATATGCGTCGTCTCCAGATATTTGACCATAGGAATCTTCGGAACATCGCTCGTATACCATGGAATAACCGGACTAGTAATAGTGAGGTTAGACAAAAGGTTATTGGGAAACACGGTAAATCAGTCGAAGAGGTCATTAACCTTCATCGACTAAGATGGTTGGGACATGTATTGCGCATGACCGACCACTGTCTACCCCGTCGCGCGATGTTAGCTAGGGCTGAAGTAGGATGGAAGAAGGTTAGGGGCGGCCAAACCAAAACATGGCATCAGTCCATGAAGTCGTCGACTACTGGTCTAAGCCATGTAGGTAGATGTAGATTAAATGGTTGGGGTCCGCATGATGATCGCAAGAAATGGCTGGAGACACTAGGTGATATGGCTCAGAACTGGTCACAGTGGCGCATGTGTATTCACTCTTTAACCTCATCTAGATCTTAAATTCTATAGTTATTTTCTAGACATCTTTACTTACTCTTCTCTCTTGTATTCTGTCTATACGTTACCTCAATATTCTCGTAGTGCTATTGTGGTATGGCAACTTGAACTTACAGGCGTTTGTGCCTGGTTCTACGTTGCTGATGATGATGATGATGATGAGAAGCAGTAGTAGTAATAGTAGCAGCAGTAGCATATTAGAATGCATAAGGGATTTTGAATTAAATCTCAGAAAATTGTATTTGTCAGATAACTAGGAATCATTGGACAGCTGCTTCGTTAGTAGTGTACATTGATGATCCCATAATGGTGTAACCAACAACCTACACGTCGAATACTCAATTCTTAATATATTTAATATACATTCCACGCACTGAGTATCAAACTTCATTCAATAGGTAATATGTTGTTTAACCTCATTCATTGCCATTATCTCTACTGCATGTTATAAGCAGCCTAGATAAATAGTCACATTTGTCATTAAACATAAATAGAGTCAATTATGTTGAATAGGGTATTAAAAAAACAAATAGCATATTAAGTAGCTGTGACGAATTCGTGGTGAAATTTCTCATCCGACATTCATTATCATAACATGGTATACTGTATTAGTGATTACAAAGTACACTGCCTTGGAGAGGCCATGATGTCCCCCCCCTACCCCTATGGAAGTACCAACTTTTGCTTATTGTACATTTTCTCGTAGAATATGTGTTTAAAGTATGTTTGGACGACTTTGGTTGAAATACTTTCTTTCTTCCCTCCTAGTCAGCTTGAACTTGTATTCTGCTATATAAAGGGTAAAGAATTAAAATTACAATCTGTTGAGTTTATTCTTCGTGACATTAGAACAACTACTGTTAAACTGCGTTTATTCAGCGTTTGGTAACTATGGTATTTGCATTGCATAAATTGTAAGCTTTTCATAGACCCAAATAACTGTAATCATAAATGTTTTCATTCCTGATTTATTGAGATCTTATTATGATCCTGTTACCTTGAATCCTGTACACAATTCCTCTAATTCAGCTTTTATTGTATTTTGTATTTCTTGTTACTAACTGTTGCTATATATAACACATAAAAGCAATGGTTCTTTCCTCAACAAGTAACTTGGTCTCAACTTTCATTCCTCGATGTCTGTTCTATCTACCCATACCTCTCGTGGGGAGGGTGAAGAAGTCTTTATTCTCACAGGTATCGGGCTAACCAATCATCGTTTCGAAGTCTGTCAAGTCATAGTCATAGATTAGGTCCCAATAACTCCTCTTCCTAGGCAATTCCAAAGGTCATTTCAGATGAGATCTCACGAACATATGACGCACTGACTAAAATAGAAATATCAACCGTTGGGACACACACAGTAGTTTAATAGTAAGGCGTTCGCCTAGGAGCTAGACGGTTTTGGGTTCGGTCTCTGATTGGGTCATGGATAAGTACTACAGAAGATTCCCATACTGGGATGAAATACCTGTTCAGTGCTTCCTGGTAACCAATGGTTGTGTAATTCAGACGAATTCATTATATCAAACTGACATTCAACAATTACCGCAACACTAAATTACAATGATTTAAGATTGCCTGTTTGATTTAATTGATTACAAATAAGTAATTCGGTTTAGTGACTTGACAATTTATGTATGACTGATCATTAGTATATGTAAACGAAGTCAAAATGATATACTCAAGATTACATGCATTAAGTATAATTATTTATTGCACCCTAACATAACTACAATCTAACATTAGGAAGAACTTGTATATTCCCGTTGATTTGTTATAGACTTGTTATAGTCTAGTGGTGACCGCGGTGGCATTCTACACGAAACGGATTGAGTTCAAATCCCAGTGTGAACATCAACATTTGGATGCAGGTACATCCAGACGATGAGTCCCAAATAGGACGAAACGCGCTTCCTGGATTCCACTTGCCAGTCACAATCCAAATTATATAGTACAATCTAACATATTTACTTGCCTTAACAAAGAGTTGACAGTACATTTCCATGAATATACACAACAAAAACCTTGGTAACAATAAGGATATCAATCAGAAAATTGAATACTACAATAAAAAAATATCAAATACCAATGAAAAACAATTATATTCTTCTTAATTATCATAGTTACATCGACAAGACAGATGCTTACAGTATTGAAAACAAATCTGAGAGAGGAAGAGAGAGAAAGGGGAGAGTGAGTGAGTGAGTGAGTGAGTGAGTGAGTGAGTGAGTGAGTGAGTGAGTGAGTGAGTGAGTGAGTGAGTGAGTGAGTGAGAAAGGAAGGGAAATAGATTCATGTACAAAACATTACATACATAAAACCATCATTATCAACATATAACTACTGTGTAGTATCTATGCTCAACTTATAATTTAAGCATTTTTCTTTCTTGAATTCACTCTAACTTTTGTTAAAACAATCCATAATGGTGTTGGTATTAAATCATAAAGAAATGCTTTAAATTCATGACGTATATAACCAGTAGTTTGTTGTTCAACACCAAACATGTCCAATGCACATTTAGCATAAACTTTAGCAGTTGGTACAAAAAATGACAATTTTTCATTACTAGTCATTGATGTATAAACAATTAATGGAGTAAGTGTTTGGATAATCAATTCCTTGGTATACACCTCAGTAGAGATACATTTGATAAATTGAATAATGAATGCTTTAGTTGATGAATACAATGATAAGTAAGGAGTTACTCTAAGAGATGAATACGATGCAATATTGATAATGCCAGGATTCGCCTCCTTCTGTAATAACATTTTAGGCAGGACAATATGTGTCATCATTACTGTTGACAAGATATTACAATGAATAATATCGTGAATTGATCGTTCATTTGGAGATTGTGTCCCACCAACGAATGCACCAATTGGTAATCCCATGCCAACATTATTAACTAAACATGCAATTGTAGATAATTGTTGAATAGCAGGTTTGATTACATCATAAACATTATTCTGTAAGAAAGACAATACAAACACAATACGTTGCATTAATCAAAATCCAAATGAATCAACTTTAGTTCACGTGATTACTAGTTTACATCAGATTAATGTTGATGTTCACATCACAATTCGAGCTCAACGTTTATCTTTTCAAATGATTTAAAATGTTTCATAAAAAACGAAAAAAAAAACAGTAATGTGTTGGTTGATTAGATTGAAAGTGAAGGGGATCCACATGAGTCATCCACCAGAGATGAATCCATTCTCGTCAACGCTCAACTACTTACATTCACCATTCCTATACACATACTTTGAGAAGAGGATGATGATATTGCACGATTACATGATAGACAACAACATCTTGAATCTCCTCTTCACCAGTCAACAAAATCAACTCATCATTACCAATTTATAATCAATCGATACATCTTATTACATAACACATTACCCTTGCAGCAGACCTCATTACATTCTCAACGCTCACCATTCCATTCAAACAATCATGAAATATCGATTCAAATGATTGAAGGATGACATTCCAATCACGAATGTCAACCTGACATTCTTATTAAATTTCATGTATGTAATTGACGACATCATACATTTGTGTAGCTTATGCATATACTACTTATTCTTCCAGGCAAGCATGTTATTATTCTCAGATACATACGAACACAACATCATATGATTCAGGCACCATTCAAAAACAACTTATACTATAGAAAATGTATCATGTTTCTATATGACGTATCACATAGACACACACATGTATACATCTCAATGGTAAGCCAAACGTCAATATCAATGTAGATCAAAACAATTTCAATTAAAACAACATGATCTGTATACATTCAATGAGAATAGATTACTTGTGTGAAATCTGCAACTACAATTCTCGTCTCAACATGGTAATCAGTCGAGATACGTTCACTAACCAATCTCAACTGTGACTCATCATTACTAATAAGAAGAATGTTGAGACCTTCTTTAGCAAGTTCCTCTGCATATGCTTCACCAATTCCAGATGATGCACCAGTCACTATTGCCCATTCACCAGCCTTTCTCAATGATCTCCTATTCGAGAAGCACCACTTCGCAATAGTATACATCAAACATATTCTTAGAAGTTGTAACATCTTGAAGGTGAACCATGTGATGATGAGTGTGATGAAGAGAATCGAGAGATTGTGTTTGGTGAAGTATGGTGTGAGTGATGTAACCTAGATTACAGATAAAGATGAATAATTTGTGTCTATATCTGTGAGAATGTAATTGCCAATAAATGTTTAATTCTATCTAGAAATTTATGACTACCTCTTCATAATGTGAATGGCGGGGCATTCTGAATATTCAACTGGAATTTTACGATCCTAGTTCTTTTTCCTCTTTAGAACTTATCATCAATGCATACTAGTAACATTTTGCAGACCAATACTTCATTAATTTTATGTTTGTTCATATTCATAACATCTCTACTACTTAACATATTCATTTCATCAACATTAAATCTACATAATGTTGGCGGGAAATCATCAGCAACAGCTTACTATGGGAGAGGACAAACCAACTTCCAGTAGCCGAAGAGGAAATTAGGAAAAGACGTTGAAAATGGATAGGACATACATTGCGGAAAACATCAGACTGCATCACGAGACAAGCATTAACATGGAATGCTGTTGGGAAACGGAAAAGAGGAAGGTCAAAGATCACGCTGCGTCGAGAATTGGAATCAGACATTAAAAGGATGTACAGCAACTGGAAACAATTGTAAAGGATTGCTGAGGACAGAGTATAATGGAGAATCCTTGTGGGCGGCCTATGCTCCTCAGCGAAGAGTAACCAGCATAACATAGTAAGTAAGTACTTAACAATCACATAACACAACAGATGATATTGGTTGGTCTAAATGTCAGATGAAAGAAATCAGAATATGAAATCATTTGAGTTAGATTGCATCTGACAAGCGAAATCTCGGAAATGCGTTTCGTCCTGTTTAAAACTCGTTAGCTGAATTGAATTAGTTTATAAATTCATTGAGTTAAGTCTATTGGTTGTTATGATGTCAAAAATTGCTGTGAACTGATCGATATGACGAATTAGTTGGCTTAACCTTGTGCGCAAGAAGTTACAATGACAAATGTCAATAAGAGGTCTTGCTGGTCCCTGTACGTCTGCTCGATGTCTGCTGAATTCTAAACCAGAACATAAGATAGATGATCAACCAGGTAGATTCTTATTGTATTTCAACCATTTCTCTAATATATACATAAAACCAGAACACATAGTCAGCCAATTAAGCAATTTAACAAGGGAGATAAAGGTAATGCATAGAAGTGACGTGTACATAATCACCTAACTATGCTTCATAAACAATAGACGATATACTAACAGTAACCATACTTAACAAGAGGATAGAGTATGAAGAACATAATGATGATAGGAACAAAATGCTTACATTACACACAATTAAACTAATTAAAACAGTCTACTAAGACATAGTTCTAAAAGTTTATTATTCATCTTTAGTTGTCTGAGTGAATACATCATACATTGATGTTGACACGTTACCAATGGAAATCAGAAAGCACTGGACAGTTGTTTTGTTCAAGTGCAGAACTCCTCAGTAGTGCTCACCACACATCGAATGGTACCCTTCCAACATAAATTTTTGACGTATTCAATCAATTGAAAATACTAATCTACACAAAAATAACCATCTCACTTCAATTACAATAATCAACTCACTAGTAACTAACTTCAATATACTTCTGGTGCTCTAGTGAGAAGTTGTGACTAGTGGAGTTTAGACTTGTCAGGAGTGAGATAGTTATCGCCGATGACAATGATTGATCGTCGCGCTATATATAACAAACTGATGGAAGTGGCAATCCTACTATTGAACTTTGGGAGGACAGTTCAGTGGTGTACAGACTCAGGTGTTCGCCAAAATGAAGTCCCATGAGTGAAATCTATAGAAGGGTCACATACTAGAACGAAACAGATATCGAAAACCACATGATTGTCAATGTCACCCTGTCAACATCAATCTATACCATATTCAATCAAATATTCTAACTAAAGAGTACCATATCATCTTTAAATGACCATTTACAGTCAAATTTCATCTGCATAGTTATTAGCATCACTTGATCATTATGTAAATTGTACATTATTCTCTTTAATTGAATATAGAACAAAATTGGAACATACAAGTTACTCATTAAAACTCAAATCAATTCACATTCATTTCATCTTCTCAAAGTATTGATCATTTAGTTACTAAGTATAGTTAATTAAGTTAAATTATAGCTGATAAATGGAATGTAAGAAATTTGTTACATCCTATTTTTGATTCGTCAGTTGAATGAACTTATATCCCAGTGTAGATGTTTACATCAGGATATAAAGAACCACACAGCTCTTAGCAGTAGGCTACTATTGAGTTCAGTCAGCCACGGTTGTACAACAGGCATGTATAAATAATTTGAAGATATTTTTATCTTTCCGTCAATTTGTTATAGACTGAAGTTGAACTACCACTGTATACAGGCATTCTTCTTAGAATATATGTATGAAAACATAGAATAATTAACATAACAAGTTCATAATAAATCATTAAGAAGATATAAACACCCCCAAGGTAATGCGTAACATTCATAATTAGGATGTATTCTGATCTTCCTGGATTGAAATTAATTAGTCTCCCTTGTGAACGCGGTAGTGTTTGGCATAAAACAAACTGAGTTCAATGCCCAGAGTGAACTTCCACACTGAAATGTAGGTATATCTAGTTGACTAGTGCGAAATAGAACAAAACGCGAGCATTGGATTCCAGTTGTTGGTCACAATCCAACTCATACATACAACATTTACATTTATGTTAAATGAAACAATGTACATACCATTTTCTTTAGAGACAATTTAATTGTACTCAACTACACAAGTTGTTTATCAACTATTCATTAAATTCAGTAGTCACAATTAATAAAATCCAATTAATTCAATTGATTCAATATGATTATCTAATCATCATAGTTATATTGACATGGTTATTTTACCAATTGGATTCATTTAGTTACCATGAGAATTATTTGAATCCGTTTGTATTTGTTTAATAGTCAATCAATAGACTGTTGCTTAGACTAAATAAAACCAAGTGATTTCTGAGTGTGTGTGGCGTGTTGCGCGCGCTCGTATATATATACCCCATGATTTAAGTTGATTACATAACATATAATTAATGATTATGTAATAAGGTCAATAGTCATGTAGTTTATGATATGACGACACTTTAAAATATAATTAATTTATGAGTAATAATAGTCATTAGTTTGGTACTGTTTACTGGCATCGTTTGACGATATATTCAACTTCTATAATTCAGGTTCTTCTATTCGTCATTCAACAGTCGGTCCATTTGAATTCATGAAGTATCATTATCTCAGTAACTATAATGAATCTAGTGAGAGGTCTTTTAATCTTTCATTACGATATGCATCTGTAACGTTTGAATCTTTGCCTATTTTCTAATCGTAAGTCACGTGGTAATCTTGTATTGATATTCTGTATTGTAAATAATGACTTAAGTATTAATATGTCCTATCATTTGACTCCCTCTAGAACTAATCGTCTCGAAAGCCACCTCAACAACATTCAAAAACCAATTTCCAATAAACTCAAATTGAGAATCCATTTTTCATATCGAGTGGTCAACAATTGGAATGCGCTACTTGAACAATATGGGATTATCTTCATCAGTGGTATCATCACGACAATTCATGTATTTGTTTAATAGTCAATCAATAGACTGTTGCTTAGACTAAATAAAACCAAGTGATTTCTGAGTGTGTGTGTGTGTGTGTGTGTGTGTGTGTGTGTGTGTGTGTGTGTGTGTGTGTGTGTGTGTGTGTGTGTGTGTGTGTGTGTGTGTGTGTGTGTGTGTGTGTGTGTGTGTGTGTGTGTGTGTGTGTGTGTGTGTGTGTGTGTGTGTGTGTGTGTGTGTGTGTGTGTGTGTGTGTGTGTGTGTGTGTGTGTGTGTGTGTGTGTGTGTGTGTGTGTGTGTGTGTGTGTGTGTGTGTGTGTGTGTGTGTGTGTGTGTGTGTGTGTGTGTGTGTGTGTGTGTGTGTGTGTGTGTGTGTGTGTGTGTGTGTGTGTGTGTGTGTGTGTGTGTGTGTGTGTGTGTGTGTGTGTGTGTGTGTGTGTGTGTGTGTGTGTGTGTGTGTGTGTGTGTGTGTGTGTGTGTGTGTGTGTGTGTGTGTTTTATCTTCATCAGTGAACTCTTTCAAGAAGAAGCTGGAAGTACACTGGAAAATCAACTACAAAGATGAATACAGATCACCAAACTCACTATTCTTATCATTGAAGATTGAAAACTAAGTTGTTGAGAAATTCAAATGGTATCATCACGACAATTCGTGTATTTGTTTCATCTACCTGATTAACATTCGATGTTTTCTGAGAGAAACTATGACATTGAGATCATTACACTTAAACTAATGATTGGTAAATTGAGTCAATGATGAATGTATTGCTTATCTTATCTATTGTTCTAGTTTAGAACTTCTTAGCCGTGTGTATCCATGACTCCATCATGGATCGAACCCAGGACCTACTGGCTCCATAACACCGAACTGTGATCATTTCAGTCAATCTTATTGAAGTACATGAATGATTCTGATACCTCGGTGGTAATTATGTCAAACTGTAAAAGTGAGAATATTAATTTCATGAAGATTAAGCCTTGGAGAAAAATACCATATCAAATCACTTTAACTAATCGTCATTAACTGAAATTCAATTATTATCACATAATAACTGATAAACTAATATGAGGAACATTTGAAGGACCATTTACCAGATGATTTAAAATGAATAAGAACAGTTGATTGAACAGAATAATGGTGATATATTGATTTTATTTCATCTCATGATTTTCTTTGCCTTCTGCTTACAACCTTTGACATATGTCTGAAGTGCTCACGATATATGACCAAGTTACGTTTGCAGTATTACCAGGACAACTTCTAACGTTTGAACCCACTCTTACGAATGAGAATAAATCAGAAGGCAATAAAGGATAAAAAGGAAGTTATATTTGATTGTGAATAAAGCGGCAATGGAATAGCAACGACTAGGCTGGCAAACTAGAGAGAGAGTTGCTTTCCACGGTACGACGTGACGTGATCTGGTGATGATGCATGACCGAGCGCCTTCAACTAGTAGTGTCCGTTAAAACAAACATGGTCAGTATCAATGTCGAGAACTTATGTAACTATTTATTTTGGGGATTATTTGCCGCTACATGTCTATATCAAAATAATACACAAGTTTAAATATACTTACAGAGAAGAGTTCGATTAGTGATTGTTGCTGGTATTGACACAATGTAACAGAGAACTAGACAATTAAGTTATTTAACAGAATAATACAACATAATTATATTTCATATCATAAAGAAGATGCTGAAAGTTTCTGTTAGTAACAAAATATTCGATGACTTAGAAATAAGTGATTACATAATGATGTATTATGAGAAGAGAATAAAACTGAACGAAAAAGTCTTTAGTTAGTTTCTCTAGTGTAAATAAGAGTGAACACCCCTGAGGACTTCCATACTATAATGAAACAGTTGTATACGCTCCCTAGTTTTTACTGATACCCAACCACCATATAGACAACAAATTGAAAATAAAGTACCACCTTTAATCAACTGAGTCCCAAATAGGACGAAACGCACGTCCTGGATTCCACTTGCCAGTCACAATCCAACTTAAATATGTAACTTGTGTAATAACGCTATATCGAGGCAATCCGCTCAGGATGCACATATGGCAACAGAGACTGATCAGTTTCAGTCCATTACAAATCAACGGGAAAATACAAGCTTGTCCTAATCAACTGTATTAGTTAACTAACTAGTTTTTCGGAGGTTCTAATGCAAAGATATAATTGATGGGATTCATACTTATCGGAATTAAAGCATTTATCAATAATAAGACCGTATAATCGTCCCTCTTTGTCAAGAATTAATGAAAATAAGAATTCTACCATTGGAGGCCATACAAATGGTTCAGAGGGTTAATCACTTATCATGAAACTACAAAACTCTAGGTTCTATTCCCTCATTAGAATGAAATACCTATCCATGTTCCATAGTTCCTAATAGTACCCAACCACCATCAGTCTCTGATGAATAACATATTGAATATCAACTGTATAGAAACCACATTAAGTCAACTAAAGGTCATTTAGTTGAAGTCAGATCAAAAAGAAATTGTCATAACAATCTAATGATACAAAACAATTGAGAGTGAAAATCTCTTTAAAGATACACGTTTTATGACGTAATGAATTAACTTCAGTTAATCTTATCAATATTTTGGGTGTACAATTCAAATTTATGATGTATAATGGCAACAATTTCAACAAATTTCTGGAGGCTGGAGCTTAGCTATTTACTTATCCACTTTGAGGAATTACAAAGTATCTATCCGATGTCTTGACTTCAAGTGATGTCTTACTATTGAAATGTTCCTTACACTTTAATGAAAGATCTTTGAAATACACTCAAATAATCTAAGATGATGTCTTCTTTTTGTTTGATTATGTGTTGTTATTTCAAGAAGATACATGTAAATTTGCAAATTCAATTGATCAATCAATCAATCAATCAATGCCTGTTACTCCAAGTGGAGCATAGACTGCCCACCAGCATTCTCCAACCAAATCTGTCCTGGGCTTTCCTTTCTAGATCTTCCCAAGTGTTGTTTATTCTCTTCATGTTTGTTCCCAATTCCCGAAGCAATGTGTTCATGGGTCTTCCTCTGTTTTTGTGGCCTTTAGGATTCCAAGTCAGTGCTTGTCTTGTGAGAAAGTTTGATGGTTTCCTCAGTGTGTGTCCAATCCACCTCCAGCGTATTTTCTTAATTTCTTCCTCGGCTGGAAGTTGGTCAGTTCTCTGTTACAGAAGGTTGTTGTTGATGGTCTCTGGCCAACGAACCCGAAGAACCTTACGCAGAGAGTTGTTTACAAATACTTGTATCTTCTGAAGGATACTTTTCGTAGTTCTCAAGGTTTCAGCTCCATACAACAGAACCGTCTTCACATTTGTGTTGAAAATTTTGACTTTAATATTGACTGACAGTTGGTTTGAGTCCCAGATGTAGAAATGCTTCCCTTGCCTTACCAATCCGCGCCTTCACATTCGAATCAGACCCTCCTTGTTTGTCGATGATGCTGCCTAAATATGTAAAGGTTTCAACGTCTTCTAGAATTTCTCCGTCACGTCGAGTGTAATTGGGCTAGTGTTTGTTGTTTTGTATCAAAGGATCTTGATTTTTCCTTTTTGTATGTTGAGGCTTACTGTTGCCGAGGCTGCTGCTATATTGTTGGTCTTCTTCTGGATTTGATGATGTGTGTGAGAAAGAAGAGCTAGGTCATCATCATCAGCAACGTAGAACCGGGCACAAACGCCTGAAGGTTCAAGTTGCCATACCACACTAGCACTACGAGAATATTGAGGTAACGTATAGACAGAATACAAGAGGGAAGAGTAAAGTAAAGACGTGCAGAAGATAACAATTGAATTCAAGATTGGGATGAGGTTAGAGAGTGAATACACTTCATTTACTTCATTCATCTGCAAAGTCCAAATCACCTAGTTGCGTCGATGTTGTCCATTGTCTTTCTAAAGTGTCTTCAGATGATGCAGTCTTCATGATCCAGTCGATGACCAGTAGGAAGGGGAAGGGCGAGAGTAGGCAACCTTGTCTGACACCGGTCTTCACTTCGAATGAATCTGTGAGCAGACCTCGATGCACTATTATTTTACAATGTATTACGTCGAAATTCAATTGATAGCAATATAAAATATGAAACTTGTTTAAATTGGATCATAACTAGCTAGTGTATTCTAGAACACGTGTTTCATCTAATTTGAGACTCTTCAGCTGGATATACTTACATCCTAAAATTTATGTTTGCAGTGAGACTCAAATTCAGTTCGTTTCGTGAGAAACACCACCATATTCATCACTTATTACAATACAACTCAATCCCCTCGGGAAATACATATAACAACAGAGACTGATGTCATATTCAGTCCATGATAAATCAACAGGAAGAACTAAATAAACAATATACTAAGAGCAAATATACCAAACGAGAGAACCAGACGAGGGGAACGTAACAGTCATAGAAATGAAATGTCAACACTGTCCACAGTTATAATAATTGAAATAATGTTCTAAAGCACACTTCCCGAAGATAGTTAATCTTCATTAAGTGCCCGACATATCACTTTTATACTCTCCTTCCTCCTAACCACTCATTTAACCATATCAACTATTCCTATACTGTTTTCATTTCATCAATTGTAACTAATTAAAGTTGTACACATTCTTTCATTTACGTATCATTATAGTTTTTGTTATGTATTGATGTGATCATCTTAATTTGTCTGTTGTATAGTTTGATTTTTGCAATGTATATAGGTTAATATAATTAGGATAAGCTTGTCATTTCCCGTTGATTTGTAATAGACTAAAACTAGCTGAATGCAGGTACATCCAACCGATAAGTCTCAAATAGGACGAAACACGCGTCCTGGATTCCGCTTGCCAGTCACAATCCAACTTCAATATATATAGGTTAATGATGGAAATATATATATATGTATATATATACTCGACTCAAATGATTGGCTTATCAATTATGTAATCTATTCTGCTTATTTCAATCTAAGACTAGTAGACATCAGATGCTACACATTCAACAATTGATTGGACAGTCTTACTTACTTAATATATTGGTACAAGGTTGTTTCAGTAATTGGGCAACCGTTGATATCATAATATCAATATCAATATTAGTCACTACGTAGTTATCATCCACCTCTCTTTTTTTTACTGTGAAAAATAGGTAAACATAAACAACGATGTTCAAATGTAAAATCTGCAATTAAAATTCACATGGTAACCAGTCGAGATACGCTCACTAACTAATGTCAATTGTGATTCATCATTACTAATAAGAAGAATGTTGAGACCTTCTTTAGCAAGTTCCTCTGCATATGCTTCACCAATTCCAGATGATGCACCAGTCACTATTGCCCATTCACCAGCCTTTCTCAATGATTTCCTCTTCGAGAAGCACCACTTCGCGACAGTATACATCAAACATATTCTTAGAAGTTGTAACATCTTAAAGGTGAAAAATATGGAAACAAGTGTGATCAACGGAATCTACCAGTATTCTTCAATGAAGTTCACAATAGATAGAATATCATAGATCCCGATAAAACAAATCAGAGCACATCATAATGAATCACATGGCAGTTAGGCATAAGGAATATATGCCCTAATCATCACAGTCGATAAAGGTTTGCTACCTCTTTGACCTATTTCCCATATTTTCCTAGTATTCTGTGAAATACGGACCATACTTCAAATATTCCTACGATCGAAGACCTTCAGCCTACACATATCATCTATTTTCATGGCTCTTTTTTCGCATACTTTGATTAAAACAGAGCGGACTACATATTCTGCCATATGTTGAATAGCAGATATCTTGCGTATGTCATAAATGACGTAGGTTATTCAAAGTCAAACGGGCTTTCGAGCCTACCAGGAGAGGTAAGAAATCTGAGACAAATGAGATAATCAATGTACACACGTACTTCATTTCGTATGACCAATCTAGGCGATGATGAAGACCAGACCTGGAATTAAACGTTATCTTTACATGTAAATAAGATTCTATTGAAATTTATTCCAATTTTTGAAGTTTAAACATAAACGCTTGATTACTTCAGTTGATGAATACCCTAAAGTTAGTATTCCACACAAATAAACCATCACATACACTATTCATTCTATTACAAACCTCATTTGATGCAGTTATTCATCTCCAGTAAAGACGTTATTCAGTACTTACTTACTTACTTATGCCCGTTACACCTCACTGAGGAGCATAAGCCGCTCACCATGGTTCTCCATTTAACTTTGTCCTGAACAATCCCTTCCACTTGTTTCCAGTTGCTATTTATCCTTTTAATGTCTGCTTCTGATTCTCGACGCAGCGTGTTCTTTCACCTTCCTCTTTTCCGTTTTCCAACAGGATTCCATGTTAATGCTTGTCTCGTAATGCCGTCTCATGGTTTGCGCAATCTATGTCCTATCCATTTCAAACGTCTTTTCCTAATTTCCTCTTCGGCTACTGGAAGTTGGTTTGTCCTCTCCCATAGTAAGCTGTTGCTGATGATTTCCGGCCAATGGACATTCAGTATCTTGTGTAGGCAGTTGTTTATAAATACTTGTATCCGTCTGATGATGTTTGCAGTAATTCTCCATGTTTCAGCTCCATACAGCAGGACTGTCTTCATGTTCGAATTGAAGAGTCTGACTTTGAGGTTAGTTGATAGTTGTTTTGAGTGCTATATGTTTTTCAACTGTAGGAATGCTGCTGTGGCTTTGCCAATCCTTGTCTTTACATCTGCATTGGACCCTCTTTGTTCATCGATGATTTTTTCCAGATATGTGAAAGTATCCACTTCTTCCATAGTTTCTCCATCAAGTTGAATTGCGTTGATGCTCCGTGTGTTGAATTTAAGAATCTTGCTCTTTCCCTTATGTATGTTCAAGCCTACTGATGTTAAAGTTGCTGCTACAATGGTTGTCTTTGCTTGCATTTGTTGGTTTGTATGTGCTAGGAGAGCTAGATCACCTGCAAAGTCCAAATCATCGAGTTGCATGCTACTTGTCCATTGTATTCTGTGCATCCCCTCAGATGTGAAGGTCTTCATGATCCAGTCAACTACTATGGGGAAGTGAAAGGTTGAGAGCAGGCAACCTTGTCTGACTCCGGTCCTCACTGGGAATGCATTTGTCAGTTGTCCTCCACGCACACTTCTGCACTGTGTCCCGTCGTAAGTGTTCTGGATGATGTTGACGAGTTTCTCCGGTACTCCGTAGTGTCGAAGAAGTTTCTATAGTGTTCTCCTGTCTACACTGTCAAACGCCTTCTCATAATCAATGAAGTTGATGTACAGTGGCGAGTTCCATTTAACTGATTGTTCAACGATGATCCGTAGTGTTGCGATTTGGACTGTGCACGACCGATCCTTACGAAAACCAGCTTGTTGATCTCGAAGTTGAGCATCCACTGGATCTTTCATTCTGTTCAACAATACTCTGTTGAATTCTTTCCCTGGTACCGACAGTAGCGTGATCCCTCTGTAGTTGTCACATTTGCTCAAATCTCTTTTCTTTGGTATGTTGATAAGATGTCCTTCTTTCCAGTCTGCCGGCACTTGTTCTTCCTCCCAGATCCTTTTGAATAAAACGTGGAGTATCCTTGCTGTTAGGTTGATATCTGACTTGAGTGCCTCAGCTGGTATGTTGTCAGGTCCTGCTGCTTTACCACTTTTGATTTGTCTGATAGCCATCTTGATTTCTTCCATCGTTGGTGGAGTGACATTTATCAGGGGATCTGTAGGTGCTGCTTCGATGTCCGGTGGGTTTAGTGGAGCTGGCCTATTTAGGAGTTCCTCAAAGTGTTCTACCCACCTATTCTTTTGTTCTTGAATCTCAATGAGTGTCTTGCCTTCTTTGTTCTTGACCGGTCGCTCTGGTTTACCACGTTTATTTGCCAGTTTCTTCGTTGTGTCGTATAGCTGTTTCATATTTCCTTCTCTTGCAACCTTCTCCGCTGTCGATGCAAGGCCTTCGATGTATTTCCGTTTATCGGCTCTAACGCTCTTCTTTACCTGCTTATTTGCTTCTGAGTATTCAGCTTCAGCCTTGATTTTCTCCGCTCTTGTTCGGCTGTTGTTGATTTTTATATTCTTGTTCCTCCTTTGCTGAATTTTGTTCAATGTCTCAGTGGAGATCCATTCCTTATAACGGTACTTCTTGCGGCCTAGAACCTCCTGACACGTTTAAGTTAGTGCTTCTTTGATTTCCTTCCAGTTATCCTCCATAGTGGGTTCTTCTTCTTTCGGAAGTAGTAGTAGTAGTAGTATTAGTAGTAGTTTTGACTAAATTGAAATAACTCTTTCATAGAATAATTGATCTATCTTCTGAACATATCTCAAACCTTTATATTCATATCTGTGAATTCAATGTACCGAAGTACAAATTCAACGAGTAGTGATCTTAATAGTCTGTAAAGTGAATATCACACAATCAGATTTCATGAAAATGTAATAATTTTGAGGCAGTTTGTCTTTTCCTATTACATAATGTTATGCCACTCAAGTAAGTTAGATAACATTTGGATGTGTTTCTAGGCATTTATTACATATTTAATTCAATTTTGATAGCACGAATTGATCTGAATCAGACAACCATTGATCACCTGGAAGCACTGGACAGCTGTTTCGTCCTAGTATGGGACTCCTCAGCAGTGCGCATCCACGACCCCGTCGGGGATCGAACCCAAGACCTTCTGGCTCCGCGGTGAACGCTTTACCATTGGACCACTGAGTCGGCTCCTAACGGTTGATATTTCCAATTCAGCCAATTCGTGATACATATTTCTGAGTAACTCATACCACTTACTTTCATTGTCTAACAGTATTCATCAGTTAACTTTAATCTAGAAATTACAACTGAATTCTACGAACAAACGGTGAGAAATTACAATCAATACACCTGACTCCACAGGGATATGTTAACTGGTATCCCAAAAATTCAATTAGTTATTATTGACAATTTCCCTAAACATAATAGTGTATATAATTAGGATAAGTTTGTATTTCCCCGTTGATTTGTAATGGACTGAAACTGGTCAGCCTCTGTTGCTATATGTGCATCCTGAGCGGATTGCCTCGATATAGAGCGTCTTGGATTCCGCTTGCCAGTCACAATCCAACTTCAATGCATAACTTGTGTAATAACGTCATAAATTGATGTTGGCAGGGTACCATTATAAACCAGGTAGTATTAAACAGTTGTTGTGTCCTATTATGAAACCATTCAGCAGTGCGCATTCTAGAACCCGCCCGAAAGGCTTCCGATTAAGTGAACACATTGTCACGAGTGAGACAGTTATCATTAATGACAGTGGATGATGTTCGCTCTATATTATCATATATTGATTGAAGTATTAATTCTACTATTGGATACCGAGGGTTAGGCATTCGCCAATCTAAAATCCCTCATGCGAAATCTAGAGTGTGTACTGATGTAAAGTCTCACATTAAAACAAAACAACTGTCCAATGCTCACCAGTTTTCGATGGCATCCTGTCAGCATCATCAGTCTATAACGTATTCAATCAATCTCTACAAACCATCTCAATTCACATAGTATTCAAATGAAAGAATGTTTTTAACTAAAACAAAACTCTTTGTTTATTAATTAATTCATTTAATTATTATTATTATTGTTAATATGATAATCAAAAATTCAAGAATCATTGAACATTGAACATTATTTACATGATTACAACCATTGAAATCATTACAATAACAAAAACGTTTATAATTCATATTCTCATCATTCAATAATCCCATAGCTGTTTCAACTAATATTTTACCTTTTAAAATTTTTAATAAATATTGTTGATAATCACGTGAATTTACACAGTAACCATGACGACGAAGTTGTGGCATATCTAAACGATATTGTGTATTCAATAAAAGATCACTTAGGCAACCACGAGTTACAGTAGTTTGATCTGTTTTATTATCATCAATGATAATGATGATGATGATGACGACGATGTTGGCGGTAGTGACGGTAGGTTTCATAGTGGAATAAAAAGGTAAAAATAGACCAGTAAGAGATTTTATTGAGGAGACAAGAATAGGATGATACTTACGTCATCATTAAAATGAGGGCTTATAAGATTTGTTTTTCAAACGTTGATTAACACTGTTTCATCACATATAGAACTTACTATTGAAAGTCAAACTAAGCACAATTAATTACAGTTTTCAGATTATCTTGTTAAAACCGATTCAAATGAAATGCTTAATCTCATCATCTACCGTAAAGCCGATATATTCTAATTGTTATATCGATTTCAGTACAGGATATTCATTCAATGAGAAGATTTCCCTAGATCCAAGTGTTTTTTTTTTTCAAAAGACCTACCAAATCTATTTTATTAAATAAAGATAAATAACAAGAATTCGAATGTATAGTCAGTGTCTTACAATTTAATAAATTCCACCCTTTCACCTCCACTGTCCACCAATGAATATTCTAATAGCAAATGTACAAAACATAAAACCGACCTCTTAATGACGAATAATAACTTAAACGAAATATCATGGGTTGGTGCCGTCTTTCTATCCTATCAACAGGATACGACAGTAGGATTGCAATGAATTCGAAAACAACGTGAAATTCATGCTTTCGGTAAAACGACAAACATGAATCGATGTACTTTGGTTAGAATATAAAACATAATTTCTCAATAACTTCTACAGAAAACTGTGTTTACAAGTTAGGTTTTTGCTGATTGTTATGCCTTCTACATTGATGAGTCTTCTTAGAGAATTATAACTCTCAGTAAAGAATATGAAGGCTGCACAAACCAATCCCTTAGTAACCCTGGTCAGGTTAAAAGATTGCAAGCGAAAGCCAGGACTTGGGTTTCGTCATATTCAGGACTCATCGGCTGGATGTACCTGCATCTTAATGTTAATATTCACACCGGGATTCGAATTGAGTTCTTTTCTTGTCACGATTGTAGTACAGTATTGTTTAAATTTGGATCGTGACTGGAGGACGGAATCCAACTCAGACAATACTTATGAACTATCGTTATATCGAAGCAATCCGTTCAGGATGTCCATATGATAACAGAGTCTGACCAGTTTCAATCCATAACAAGTCAACGGGAAGATCGAAATCTGTACAAATTTATGCAGAATAGTTTCTCTGACTACCATGAAAGTCGAATGGCTGGAACACTTCACATTTGACTAAATCTTACCCACTGTACTTAATAAGAAAGAATGCCTTATTATTCATACAATATACAGTCTCTATTCAAACAAGCATCAAATTTCTCACATGTTCAACACACACACACACACACAAGTTTTCGTCAAATTCTTCTCACTTCATATACGACATTTTTCATCCACTCCCCGACAACTGACAAGCAGATATAAAACAAATCACACACTAACTACACTAAGACGTGAAACAACAAAAATTTCATTTTCAATTTAGTGAAATATTACAATTAGTTACTACTTAATTCTACAAACTACTTATTCAATGCTCAATTTACTTGAATTGATTCAGACAACATCAATTGTAATCATCATCAACAAAGATTAAATGTCTTTATTGTGTCTATGATGTTCCGACTTCTGTAGGTTTTAATTTACAAATAATTATGTATTTTAGTTGATTGAATAATGTCACAAATGGATGTTTGCAGAGTGCCATTGAAAATCAGAAAGCACTGGACAAGTGTTTCGTTCGAGTATGGATCTTCTCAGCAGTGCTCACCCCAGATTTCGCACCAGGAGCTCCAAGTTGACGGCGAATGCTTAATCCTCTGCATCCAATGGTAGAACTCACATATCCATTAATTTGTGATATAACCATCTCGAATGAATTATGTATTTATTGTTTATATGCGTTACATACCTAGGGTAGATTAACCTGACAATACAGAAACGACTGACAAGTATCGAAATTCAGCATTTCCACTTCAATGATACTATTCGATATCAGATCAGAAGTGTGGTAGTTAAACATTTACTGTGGAACCTGAAGGTAATGGTCTAATTTGTTAGTAGACCTGTTCCTGTGATATGTTACTGTGAAGTAACTAAACTTTCATCTAAACCTTTATCTAACAATTGATTCTAATCTCATTATAAAAGTACTTCAACTTAATCAGTAGTGCATTTTTAGTATAAAGAAGAGGCAATCGCGCAACAACAGAGTATACTATACATAGACTGTAAATGTAGATGTTATGAATAGACTGTACTCTCATGAACAAAAGTATCGTCAAATCAATGCCAGTATATTATGGAATGAACTTATGAATAGGCCTAAGGTTAAGAAAAGGGTATCAAACAATAATAACAGAATGATCGATAGGCTGTGTGTAAACACACTGACGTGGATGTGGCATGGTCATCTGATCTACGCTCCCATATGAACAGCGTTAATCAACCACATAATCACAAGTCACTTATACTAAAAGGTATAGTCGATGATGTTGATGTCTAGGTCACAGTGTTCAACAACGCCAAAACCTACGAAGTATCTATATCACGATTTTTTTCGTCATGAACCTTAAATAAGTCACATTAAACAGTTAAAATATCCTAATAGGTTCAGGGTAAGTAGATTAATTTTAACACAATTGGTAAATATCGTTACATTAATGAGTGTAGAAATAGTCTATAAGCATAGTAGACAATGGAATCATGTAATGTGATGTCTTGTTATCTTATGTGACAGCTGATGATCTCCATGGAGATTTTGATTGTGATGAGGCGTTGTAGAGAATGCCCGACCGTGCTGCTACCTTGACGTGACGGTCGGGCTTGCCTATCGTGATGATTCAATCGGGCTATACTGGCTGGAACAATCGTTCCTCCAGGTCCTACCATGCCAGGTAGGTCGTTTGAAGAGAGGTGAAACCAAAACCAGCAAATATAAGGTCCGAGGACGAAGTCGTACTGCCGGCTGTACAGAGATGTGACGGCAGTAAGGTGTTTTCTTCGGACAACCAGCATAGCAGCGATGCTGCCTTCCCACAAAGGAAGAGCGGGGCTAGGAAAGATCGGCCCTAAAAATGCAAACCACACCTGGCTACACGGATTTCCGTCTCCGGCAGTAAGGCCTCAACAAGTACGGAGCTGCAACAACGCAAACCTCTCTCAAAAAGGCCGTATGTGACCGGCCTCAAGCAGTTGTTCCTTACGCACTACTGTCACGCTCCCAGGTTTTTCAGACCAACCCTAACACATTTTGCTTTCAGGCACATCAAGAAGAATGCTTCCACAGTGTGGGCAACTTGGAAGAGATAACTGCCCTCATACCTCTAGCAACAAGCAAGATCACCGCCATTTTAATCAAACTCCTTCTTCTATTCCTAACATTTGTTCTGCACATTCAAGCCTAAATCCCTATCTTCAACTTCCTCCTGTGTTAATAGTGCCAACGATTCCGGCCCACGAAATAACGTCTCGGACATAATAAGACCACGCTCCAAACTTCACATTGGTGCATTCAATGTACGAACCCTGTGTCGAATAGGGCAAAAAGCCTCCCTAGCTAGGACTTTAGAATCCCGCGCCATTGATGTATGTTGTGTCTCCAAAACACGCATACAGGATCCTAGCATGGCCATTCACCTGACCTTACCTAATCAGAGTGAACAACCTTCGCGATACACTGTTTGTTATCTGGCGACTCAACAGCAACTTCTCATGGGGTAGCCTGTGTAGGTATTGCATTAAGTATGAGAGCAGAACAGGCGCTTCTTGATTGGATCCCTGTAGACAGTAGAATATGTGCCGTCCGACTAAATGGTTCAGTAAGAACTCGGTAAGATAAGGACATACGCCGTTGTCTTTTCGTCGTTTCTGCATACGCTCCTACTGACTGCAGCCTGGATGAAGTGGAAGATGAATTTTACAGAAAACTTTCTGAACTACTTCATAGGGCCAAACACTCAGATTTGGTAATCTTGGCTGGTGATTTTAACGCCCAAATAGGTAGCTTGAACCACTCTGAAAGACATTTAGATGGATGCTTTAGTGTTCCAGCTCAGAGAACGGATAACGGCGACCGTATGCTACAGCTTTGCTCAGATAATCGATTATTTTTAGCCAACACGAACTTTAAGTATAAGAAGCAACATCGTTTAACATGGAGACCTCCTGGCCCTACTCAACGGTGGACTCAAATAGACCATATTGCGATTAGTTACCGCTGGAGAGGCTTGATAGAAGACTGCCGATCTTTCTGGAGTACATGTTTGGACTCCGACCACGCTCTAGTGCGAGCACGCGCTTGCTTGCGTCTTACCAGGCGAAGAAAAACGAACACAGGAAAATCTTTTGGAATTCAGTTTAGTAATGAAACAGCCAAGATTAAATTCCAGGAACAACTGAGGAAATCACTTGTGAAACTATAAGATGAGTCCCGACTAGATTCTGCTTGGCAAGATGTCCAAACAGCTGTAGCATCTACAATGATATCTATCAAGGACTTAAATCAACATGTCAATGAAAATCAATGGATCTCAATGGCTTCTGTTGATTTGATAGACTCCTGAAGACTTATCCCGTTAGGCTTCGAACATGGTGAGCAGCGAAGAGTAATTAGGTACAAACTGACGAAAAGTCTACGAAACGACCGTGAACAGTAGTGGGTAACAAAAGCAAAGGAAATGGAAAAGGCAGCGGCGTTAGGTAACATTAGACAACCTTTCAAGTTAATAAAAGAAACCGGAGTTAAAAAATCCAGCGTTAGTGAGACAATCTCCAGAAAAGATGGAACGCCTATTAGCTCTCAGTCTAGACGTTTAGAACGATGGGCTGAACAATTCAAGGAAGAGTTTAGGTTGGCCTTCAGCTACTCTAAAACTTCCGACTATTTCGAGACAGCCAGAATAAAAAGTCGACTTAGGTCCCCCCCGACTCTTGGCAAAGTCGAAAAAGTTATAGCCAATCTAAGGCAAGGCAGAGCAGCGGGACCAGATGGATTATCCCCAGAGGTGTTTAAGGATGGTGATCCCACATTGACAACCAGGCTGACTGATATTTTGACTAAAGTTTGGGAAATTGACATAATTCCGTCTGACTGGTGTCGATCGTTAAGCGTCCCAGTATATAAGAAAGGGTCAAAGTCGTCCTGTGATAACAATAGAAGAATTAGTTTGACTAAAATACTACCTAAAATACTACCTTCTATAATTATCAGACGCTAAACTGTAACTCGTGATCTACAAATACGAGAAAATCAGGCCGGTTTCAGACCTGGTCGCGGTTGTACACACCAGATATTCACCATTCGTCAGGTCTTACAACACAGACATACTTTTCGGCACACGACAATCGTGGTTTCCATTGACGTGAAGGCGGCATTTGACTCTGTAGACCGTGAAGTTCTATGTCAGTGTCTTTCATTGAAAGGCGTGCCCCAAAAGTACATAAAACTTATTAAGGCTATTTACTCGAACATTATTAGTCGTGTCAGAGCATATGGCGAACTGTCATCTGAACTTGTAACATCAAGTGGTGTCCGTCAAGGCTGCCCACTTTCCTCATTTTTGTTTAATTTCATAGTTGACATACTGTTGGAAATAACACATTTATCGTCTGACTTTTCAGGAATTGATCTCCTATTAAGAAAACCACTTATTCACTTAGAATATGCTGACGATATAGTCCTGTTCGGCGAAGACGCTGATACGATGCAGAATCTTTTAACAGCAATAAGCACCAATGCAATCATGTTCAGAATACGTTTCTCTCCCTCTAAATGCAAACTATTGCTCCAGGACTGGTTTCCATTAACACCTGAACTAAAGATAGGGAGTGAAGTAGTTGCGCACGTCGACCACTTCACTTGTCTCAAAAGTCTGATTTAGCCCTAATGGGTTGGTCTCTGACGAAATCTCAGTACCAATTCAAAAAGCTCGTTTGTCTTTTGTCAACTTACGTCACCCATGGAGTAGAAGAAATATTCGTCTCTCAACGAAAGGGAGAATGTACTGCGCAACAGTTCACTCTGTCTTACTGTATGGGTGTGAGACGTGGCCATTAAGGGTAGATGACACTCGAACGTTATTAGTCTTTGATCATCGATGTCTACGAAACATCTCTCGCCTCAGCTGGGATCACCGAATAAGTAATAACGAGATTAGACGACGAGTGTTACTCAAATGTGGTAAATCAGTCGATGTGGTTGTGAATCTTCATCGACTGAGGTGGTTGGGACATGTGTTGCGTATGCCCAATCACCGTCTTCCTCAACGCGCAATGCTGGCTGATATAGGAATAGGATAGAAGACAGTTAGAGGCGGCCAAATTAAAGCGTGGCACCAGTCCATGAAGTCACTGACTACTGATTTGAGTCGTGTCGGTAGCTTCAGACTATCTGGAATGGGGTCCTCGCGATTACCGTAACCAGTGCCCAGAAACACTGAGTAACATGGCCCAGAATCGGTCACAATGGCGCAGATGTATTCACTCATTGTGCTCCCTTGAATCATGAGTTTTAAATTATTCCATAACTGTCTTTCTACGCTTTCTGAACTATTTCCTATATGTTCACACTCCTTGTTACCATTATTATTTTATTTTATTGAAGTAACTTCTACTAATGGTGGTGGTGTTAATCTTGCGGTGCCACAGAGGTATGACAACTTGAACCGATGAACACATGTGCCAGGTTCTATGTTGATTATACATACATACGTAGATTGTAGAGGCTGGTGAATTCGGATTCTATATCATGAAATAACCTAAATTTGGATAATAATTGAAGTATATCCATTTTATCCTAGAATGAAACTCATTATTGACAATAAGAATCCTGTCCAAGAAACGGGATCGTGACCATCAAGATTCACAAGTAACGCTTAAACAGTGGTCTAAATTCCGATCTACAGTCGATTAACGATATATTTAGCAGTTTCATTCATAATACACAGTGATCCTTATCTCACGTCGGACATAGTTGAACTACACTGAAAACATCTTCCCATTAAATTTCTATGGGTCATTTTTGTAGGTAAGCCACTAATGAGCTCATGTTGATTATGATTAGGTGTTGTTGAGATTGTTGAATTTTAGTTCGATATCACGGAACATGAAACTACTTACAAGTAGCATGTTGCGTTCTACGGAGATTTTAATTGGAGCTTCGTCGTGTGTGAAATAATTTATTAGATTACTTTGGGTGATGTGAATTGATCTTGGGAGGTGTATTTTGACCGGACTGCTTCGACAGTGTCATGGAATTATCGTTTTGATTCATTAATCAACCCTAGTTTGATATTATATCTTCATGTGGAAAACTTTAGTTGACATCCGACATACTTGTACACTAGTCAACAATGTTGCTGAAAAGAAATAACGGTCTAGTATACCTACTATATATTCTAACAAACTAATTTAATGATGATGTGTAATCTTCTTAAATAAGCTTCCTGGTATTCTATGGCTTATCTCTGGGTTTGTCACTTAGTAATATCAAAGTATCACAGAAATGCTTTAAAAGCTCTACAAGGAAATACAAGTACACTCTGCTTTAAAGTCAGATATTATGGTTAGTAGATGGATAATTCATTTACGTCACAGTGAAAATACATTTAGATACTGCTATTTGAACTTCACAAATTCATGTCAAACTTTTTGCAGACACCAACTCAATAGAGTTAATAACACTCTATGCACAGGTTTATTAATACACTTATACACATATAAATTCTATACTGCTAGAAAACTATGAAGTGAAAAATGTTTTTTTTTGACATACCTTGTACTTTTTCAATTAATTTAACACAATAATTTTCAATTAATGTACGACCAGTACATTTTTTCCAATGCATTAACCTTACATCAATCGGATCACCACAGCCTGATTGGGCACTTGTACAAGAATAACAGTATAATTCAGCTGAAACTACATCTAATATTAAAAAATAAAATGAAAGTAGTTATGTGACATAATTTAACGTTTATAACATAAAATTTTTTAAAATTCACTTATCCCAGTAAAGCAAAATCCCTTGTTCTACAGTGATTATCTGTAGAATTAAGTTTCTAAATCTTTAAGAAGATACCGAGAATGTATCGTCACTGAGACCGTTATCATTGGTTGTGCTATACAGTAACCGTAAAATATCACTATTGACATAGTGTTAGAAACATTAAACAATGAACCTAAGCTTATTATTTTATAAACTTAATGCCTGTAGTTAGAAACGTGAAGTTATGGGTATAATCAGCTAAGAAGTTTCAAACTTTGGTAAATACACGGCGTTTCTCAAGTGTTATTGAATATATAAAGGTGGTTGTCACTTTTTAAAGCCTATATTGGAAAAGCCTACTTTTTTAAGGTACCTGTTAACAAGACTAGTTTAGAAGTGATTCTGAACACTTGAACGTCCGGAATGTTATACTTTAAAGATCAATCACTTGAATATTATTTGTCAGCCCTTAGTACTGGCTACGAAAATGCATGAGACAATTTACAGTGTACTACTGTGAATACCAAATATTTCTAGCTTCTTCTTTTCTATAAATGTTAGCCGGCTATAGAGAAGTTAAGTTACTATAGTTACACTTTTGTGCAGTTAGCATACAGCTTTTCTGTCATTTTTTAAATGTGACTCTTTTAAACTTAACTCTCACCGGTCGAATTATTTTGTATGAGACAAGTGAGACAAACAAACGTTACAATCAATTTGTTGTGACAAGACCACTGCTATTTTAAACTCTATCTGTCTTATTAAGTTAGAACTTACGATTGAGACATTAATTAAACAGCTCTCCAGTTAAACTACAATCAAATTAAGCAAACCCTTCCATACCATCGGAGATTTGTTTTTCTAAGTCTTGACATGTTTTAAGTGACATCTAATTTACATAAAACTGTCAGATAGTTAAACAGTACTAAAAAATACATAAGTCCTGTACCAGTGCATACCATTAAAATTTAGGAACTAAGGAGGAAGTTAAATTTAAATGAATATTGTTTGAAAAGTTAGTATTAGTGATTGGTCTTAAACTTATCTTACACCTAAATTTATTTCCAAACAGACAGAGGAATATTAACGACTTAT
Source organism: Schistosoma mekongi (assembly GCA_034768735.1). Classification (NCBI taxonomy): domain Eukaryota; kingdom Metazoa; phylum Platyhelminthes; class Trematoda; order Strigeidida; family Schistosomatidae; genus Schistosoma; species Schistosoma mekongi. The sequence continues at coordinate 45,713,850 of CM068307.1, forward strand.
TGAGCTGAAAAAAACCATTTTAGTTTGTTCATAAGTAGAAGTAGACTACTACTTCTTAGGGAAAAGAAACTCTATGATACCAGGTTTGTAATAGGAGAAACGATCTAGATGCTTAAGATAATTCAATGCATAAATGAAAAATCACTTCACTAACTATATCCCACATGATTTGAGCAAAGATATTATTTCTCAGTACACGGTTAACTGATTAGAAGACATCTGTTCATAAATAGCCATTTCTTACTGACTAGAAACATAGCAGTAACCGACTTTATCATTATGACTATGTGACATAAATTCATGCATTATTTCATTTGAAACACCACAGCAGAGAATGTGATTTAAATTTTAAGAGGGTGCTAGACAACTATATACTCAATCATAGACCACCGACCTGTTTGAGATAGGGGTTGGCCATTTTTCCTAGTCTGAGGATACATGTCTCTCATTAGACCTTTCAACCTGAGGTGTTCACAAGTCAGTCATTATTAGTAGTATTGTAGAGGTCCATGTTATCTACCCTTTGTGTTTCCTATTCAATGGTCGAACTCTCTTTCTCTCCTTCAGTCTGTGTAAACTGTGGTTGCTTATTAGATTGTTTCGATACAAGATAAGCAACTATCTAATTATTTTGTATTGGCTTTTTAACTCACGTGTATCTGTTCAACTGTATATGTGCTTGATGTCAATTGATATGCGATGTGTACACAGAATTTATATTAATCTGACCTTAAAATAACAACAATCCAATGCAAATAGTACACGCAATTATGTTCCTAATGCGGATTTGGTTAGTGTTTTAATTATGCACACACAAGCGCGCTTTAGACACAATCATTGTACTTATTACTACTGTTATTATTAATCTAAACTGCATTCAATCTTGATTTTCTTTATTTTAACTAATCAAACAACACATTTTGTTAAAGTAAATGTATCCAGTTTTTTTTTCTGTGCAATAACTTTACAAAATTTGATAGATTAACCCGATTGCCCAAAAATGCAATCACATGGATCAGAATAAGAATGGAAAGTAAATTCACAAGCAGAAGAGAGAAATAAATAAATAGAACTGCAAAAATATACAGAAATAAAAAGAAGTGTTAGTTTATAACAAGGTAAAAGCTATCCAAAATCTTCTAAAACTAGTGAGATCTTGTGATTAGTGTACCCATGTCGGAAACTATCAAAGATCTGTAACCAAACCCTAACATAAAGAGGAGGATAAGTAGATATCAGCTGGCCTCTATAAGTTAAATAAATTCAACACAAATAAGCTGGCTAAACAACTATGCACATTTTAGCGCACATTACGAATAAAACAGTACATCACAGTTTAAAAAAAGAAAATAATCAACTTATACAAACACGCCATTAAATAGCGAAAAGTGGACGGAATTAGATCCACACGTCTTCCATGATCAATCAATAACAGCATAAAAAACCGAACTTGTGAATAAATGTGTCATTCAGAAAATACAGTTTAAATCCTAGAATAACAAATTTAGATTGTCAAATAGTATTTTGCAAATCATCTTCGTTATAAGGTCTGTTTCAAGCCTTTGATAATGTGCAAATACCCCAAATAAAACCATTTATTTCTCTTACATTTTTATTTTTGATATATCTTTAACTCATCATTAGTATATGCAAAAGTGTAAGGCAGTAGATCAGTATTTCCGGTTTCAATATAAAATGAATAAACATCTTTTAGAAGCACTTTAAAAAGAAACGTAGCATAAAATCACATTAAGCAACATAAAGTTATTTACTCACTAGCAGCAAAATACATTAAATAAAAGCAAAATATAACATTCATTAAAAGTGTAAACTGATGTTTACACTTTCGTAAGTTCGCCAGTATATGACACAGATAAACAAAGAACTGTTGAATAGCTACTTTACATTCACGATATAATATCAAAAACTCAGAATTTTTCATTTATATAAACCTTTCATTAAATTTAGTTATTTCAGGCTTCAGTAAAATGCATAGTATTTACATCTAATATCGGATATAACTGTGACAGTTTAATTTATATAGATTAATTCCTATGGCCTCGACACTTTATTATCAGTAGCAGTTCTCAGTTTGGTCAATGGAGCACTGCGAATTTGTCCCCCGTGTTGGCTGCCGAAGTTTTACTAACACAAGTCGTTTTCCTTTTTAAATATTTTTGCGACGGACTATATATGTTGCTAGTCCCAGTAACAGTCCGATACTAGGCAGTTGGTTACTTGTTGAAAGAGGAAACCATATATATAACATATGACGAAAGAAGTAATTCGGGTCAAAAAAGATAAAAATGATTTAGTTTTAGTTTAAATAAGGATAAGTATGACGAAGTTATTGAGATCACTTTATATTTTACGTGGGAGATAGTATTCCATGTTGTATGACATACGTTTTTAAGTTTAATGTAATGCGCTTCTCACATAGGCCTTTTTCAGAAAGACAGGTAATGCTTTTCACTTGGGGCGAATCCATATTATATTCAAACACGTCAGAGCCCATAACGTTGCTTAATAAAGCTTCCTTGTCTCTGGATTGTGTTCCCTTACTAAATGGTTTCCTGTCACTGTACATGATGCAGTTACTTCTTGGGTTTAAACACTGTTTAATAACCATCAACTGGTCATATCATCCTGTCACTGTGGCCATGGTCAGTGAATGTGTCGTGCATCCTAATCAGTCTACCTGTCGCTCTTACGTATAAAAGTAAAAAATGTTTACTGCTCTATTATTTTCTGAGCGCTTTCATTCATATTTTTTAAACAGTTTGGAAAAGATTAAAACCAAATACCATGAGTGGCCTGTGTTTGAAGTGTAGGATGGTGTTAGCATTGACTTATCAGGGAAGAAGTATGTTTTTCGCAAATGAAGGAATACAGCATATGCCAATAAAGACACATAAAGACCTATATGTGAACGAGCATCTATCGACTGTTATGACGAAGACGCAAAACACACTAAGAGTAATTATAAAGATGGAAAATAGTCAATCAACACAAAATACGAGTTGAAAGAAATTGTTTACTACAAAACAAAAGCATTTTCCAACAGATAAAGTAAATTTTTGCAGTTCGTGCTAATAATAAAGATTTAGGATTTGACAAAAAGTAACTAACTATGAAGAGGCTTGTTTCTCTAACTAGTAATAACGGATAATTTCAGGTTACGATATCCAGTAACTTACGGCTGAAGAAACAATTGATGGCAAAGACCACTTAGATAGCAGATAAGTTTGAAAGAATCTCAGATAATACATTTTCTTGCTGGCTTAGATAACTGTGCATGATGCAGTTATTTCATGGGTTTGAACACTGTTTAATAACCATCAGCCTGTCATATCATCTTGTTGTATGCTATATTAATAGATGCTAATTGCACGCAAAGATTTTATAGGCCCTGTTTATAATAGTGCTTTATTTTTGGATAACAATACTGAGTTACGTTACTTAAAGATCAGATGGTAACACATATTAAGAAAGTTGAATCACTGTATAGACGTCTGCTGAGTATTTGTAACTGGAATACAAGGACACTACCAACAAGGCATGCTAAGTAAATTGTTGTGACCAGAAGATCCTGCAAATATGATACAGTTTTTTCAATCAGCTGAGTAAATATATTTTAAACGAGCTTTTCAACAAAAAAATAATGTGAAACATTTCGATGAGTGGGTGAAAACACAGAATTACGTTTTTGTGGTTACTTTGTGCAGCCAACTTGCATGACAATGTAAGAATTGAGTTGCGCCCACATGCACACATAAAGGTGCGTCGAAGGTGACTTCATTGAGTTGATTATTTCCCCATCTTTCTTGGCATATTTTATGCTTCAATTGTTAATATTATGTAAATTTATCTATTCACCTAATAACTCGTCAATTTTGCTCTGAAAATAATTGTTATATACCGCAAAAGACGAACCGGGAATGCTTGTATGTTATGGTTTGCAAAATTCATTGTAAGTTATTTCTAACCTGTTAAGATGTAAAGTCCGTAAAACAGAATGACTCCTTCACACATATTATCTTCGATCACATGTTCAGTAAACGCCACAGTGTTTAAAGATAACATGCTAATGTATGCGCTAGAGATGTCTTAACAGTTAAGCATGACTTAAGATTAGACAAAGTTGGCAATGTTGTCGGATTTACCTGTACTGTGGCTTATAATAATCATTCTGAATGTTATATAACCCATAACTTCGTTACGAATCTTCGATTAAGACTGTGCTAGGGTGTGACGAGATTAGGAATTCGACGGATTCTGTGAATTACACGGGACATCAAGTATGTTAAACAGTTTCACGCTTTAGAAAACTGACGAAATAAATAATCAAAATTATCGAGTTGGTCTAACCGTTAATGAAAGCCATTACTTCCATTTCTTTAAGGCATCTACCCCACGAAACATATTTTGGGCAGTCATATATCAACGTTGTCCAACTGTTGCCATTAAAACTAAGGTCAGATCAAACGCTATTAGGAGCACAATGATAATCGCTAACAACCACAATAAGGATAGTTATTTATTATCGCCATAGCACAATCTTATAATATCTCGCTAATGGTGGATTTCATTTGCATGGATTTGACTTTTTGTCACTGCAGGGGGAGGGAGGTATGTTTAAAACAGTTTCACGCTTTAGAAAACTGACGAAATAAATAATCAAAATTATCGAGTTGGTCTAACCGTTAATGAAAGCCATTACTTCCATTTCTTTAAGGCATCTACCCCACGAAACATATTTTGGGCAGTCATATATCAACGTTGTCCAACTGTTGCCATTAAAACTAAGGTCAGATCAAACGCTATTAGCTTGCTGGCTTAGATAACTGTGCATGATGCAGTTATTTCATGGGTTTGAACACTGTTTAATAACCATCAGCCTGTCATATCATCTTGTTGTATGCTATATAATAGATGCTAATTGCACGCAAAGATTTTATAGGCCCTGTTTATAATAGTGCTTTATTTTTGGATAACAATACTGAGTTACGTTACTTAAAGATCAGATGGTAACACATATTAAGAAAGTTGAATCACTGTATAGACGTCTGCTGAGTATTTGTAACTGGAATACAAGGACACTACCAACAAGGCATGCTAAGTAAATTGTTGTGACCAGAAGATCCTGCAAATATGATACAGTTTTTTCAATCAGCTGAGTAAATATATTTTAAACGAGCTTTTCAACAAAAAAATAATGTGAAACATTTCGATGAGTGGGTGAAAACACAGAATTACGTTTTTGTGGTTACTTTGTGCAGCCAACTTGCATGACAATGTAAGAATTGAGTTGCGCCCACATGCACACATAAAGGTGCGTCGAAGGTGACTTCATTGAGTTGATTATTTCCCCATCTTTCTTGGCATATTTTATGCTTCAATTGTTAATATTATGTAAATTTATCTATTCACCTAATAACTCGTCAATTTTGCTCTGAAAATAATTGTTATATACCGCAAAAGACGAACCGGGAATGCTTGTATGTTATGGTTTGCAAAATTCATTGTAAGTTATTTCTAACCTGTTAAGATGTAAAGTCCGTAAAACAGAATGACTCCTTCACACATATTATCTTCGATCACATGTTCAGTAAACGCCACAGTGTTTAAAGATAACATGCTAATGTATGCGCTAGAGATGTCTTAACAGTTAAGCATGACTTAAGATTAGACAAAGTTGGCAATGTTGTCGGATTTACCTGTACTGTGGCTTATAATAATCATTCTGAATGTTATATAACCCATAACTTCGTTACGAATCTTCGATTAAGACTGTGCTAGGGTGTGACGAGATTAGGAATTCGACGGATTCTGTGAATTACACGGGACATCAAGTATGTTAAACAGTTTCACGCTTTAGAAAACTGACGAAATAAATAATCAAAATTATCGAGTTGGTCTAACCGTTAATGAAAGCCATTACTTCCATTTCTTTAAGGCATCTACCCCACGAAACATATTTTGGGCAGTCATATATCAACGTTGTCCAACTGTTGCCATTAAAACTAAGGTCAGATCAAACGCTATTAGGAGCACAATGATAATCGCTAACAACCACAATAAGGATAGTTATTTATTATCGCCATAGCACAATCTTATAATATCTCGCTAATGGTGGATTTCATTTGCATGGATTTGACTTTTTGTCACTGCAGGGGGAGGGAGGTATTGTTTAATTACTGACATCATAGGATTTCATGAAAATCTCAAAACACTACTTAAGAAGACTGTACGACTAAGTAGGTATTTATGCACTTCTATCCTTTAAATGTAACAGCGATTAACTTGTACTCACTAAGAGATGAAGTTGTTTACATTAACCCAACCTTTACTGCCTACCTTGATCCATGAAGTATAATCACTAACGTTACTGTTATTATCAACTTGTGCAACAATTACCATCTGTGCTCACTATGAATATTTCTATGTTTATTTCATCATCATTCCATTTGTTTGTCTTCCTCTACTTGCTGGTTTCATTATTCTTTGTAACTCCATTATTAACCGTGTGGAACGAATTCATTATCTTATATAGCTCTGAATCTACTTCATTTTCATTCCTTCTTATTACAGTTTCACGGCTCCTTAGTTAACATCGCCCAAAAACAATTGTATTTTCAACTGATTTGTATATTTATTCTTTCAAAGAAGGGTTTATTTATAGTCGGATTTAGTAGAATACACGTATTGTTTATGTGTGTTGAAATCTTTATAACCTTAAGAGTTCATTTTTCATACCCAGGTTTCGACCGCAAATGCTACTAGCGCAGGGTTTGAATAATTTTTAGTTTAGTGATATGAGTGGTGCACAATGTGTTGATCAGAAAAGCAGGTTAGTATCTATTCTATATCTTAAGATTTTCACATTGCAGCGGTAGTGATAGCAGTAGCACGGGAGAAGAAGAAAGATTAAGACAGTTGTTCCTAAGCTGCGATTCCAATCATGATGGATGTTTGGATTGTAGCGATATATACGATATGTGCCGAAAACTTAACATGGTGGATTGCGCCGAGGAAATTATAAATACACTTGGGGCAAATACTAAGGGAAGCATTACGTTCGACGAATTCCTTAGTTGCCGAGAGAAAGTTTTTCAGATGCAGACTGAAGCCGACAATGTATATATCTCAAAGGCCAGTTTGAGTCATCGTCAGTGTTATAAGCAATGTGGATTTAACTTCCCTACCTACACAACTGGTGAATCACGTGTAAATATTCAGCAGAATGAACATGAGAGGAACGAAAATTCTGTTTGTAAAATTAATGAAAACATAAACCTTGGTAGCTCTGCTAGCGAAACCAGTTTGGTTAATTCGGGTATGGTTTCTGTAATATCTCAATCCCCTAATTATTCTAAACGTAATCATTTTATTTTGAAATCTTTTGGGCCACTTGATTTTAAGATTTAGATATCCCATTGTTTGAGGAGAATCAAAATAAATAATAACCAGCTTTTTTATATCATTAGTGAATTTAGATTTCAATGCAGTTTACAGATCCAATAGAATTTATTAATATATACATCAAAGGTATTCTGTATGAACTTTTAAGCATGTTAAGTAACACAGCTCGTCCCTGTTGGAAAAAAGCAATTTTCAATAAATCACCGAGAACCAATAAATTATTAGGTCATTATAAATTGCAGGGTATCTTTAACTGATAAATTTCTGACTACATTTTAAATACAATAATTTTTTATGTATGCGATGTATTTTAATACTGTTTTAAGTTGCCTCTACGATTTTATTCTACATTTCTGTCATAGCCTGAACTTTGTATGCAAATGAGTTTTACAGTGACTTGATAGGAATATGAAGTTTTTTATTAGAAAGTTTTAGACTGTTCTTATTCAAAAATATCCAAGAGTAAATTTGTTGTTTTAGATTGTTTCTTGTAGTGCGAGGTTGCATTAGCTACAAGCACTACTTTGGTGTATTTTTAAATCAATACTCCATCTTCAGTTGTAATATGGAACTTTTAAATGCAGACAAGAAGTCTTTGTTTTCTCTGGACTTGGAGATATTAACCAACTTCCGGAAATATTGGGTTTATTCCTACTTTTGCTACCTTATCATTTATTCTGAAATCATTTTGTAAACTAGAAGTAATGTTTACTCATTTAGGATTTTGAGACTCAAAGAAATGGTACTGTCGGTTGTTAGAATTTGCCTGGGAGCATTAGTCATACATTTGCACTTAATATCGAACCCCGTTAGCGAAACCTCTGTTATGTTTACAACCTTTAGAAACCATATTTGTGAGCAATTGGTTGATTCAAGACCTGATTAAAGATATTCAAACCTAATGTACTCCTTATTCATCATTATTTGATATTTTTTTTAAAAATATTAAAGCAGCCGTTAGTCACGAACTGTGATTTTGTCTACTGGTTGCTGTAAGGGGAAGGTGGAGGTTAAGTTAATATCTTAAGAGTATGTAGTGTCTTTTTTATGTCTCAAGACTATTTATATTATATTTGGCGTTAAAAGTGTTACAGTGTTTTACCTGATAGTATTTTGAGTTTTAACATAATTTACCCTAAAATAATCTCATAACTATTTTAATGCTTCAAAAAAATAAAATACTCACTTTTCAATTTGATTAACGCTTCAAACTAACTCACCCAGGCATTTTACACATCAGTTGTTCTACATATAAACCATTTTCATGCGATTATTAGCTACTTAACCTAAACAAATACAGTCACAGCTTGAAAAGCATTTTATTTAATCATAAGGTGTAACGATAGTTGCACACAATGTTAACGTTAGAAGGTCGAATAAAAGTTATTTATTCGTCGTAATGTTGCGTAATAGACTTATATCTACTGAATGCCGGTTTCATAAATACCAGTATGTGTTGGATAACAAATCTTTATTTTATTGGTTTGATGTGGTTAAGAAGGTTGGGGAAATTGCCTCATAGAGTAAAATTATTTGAATGGTATCTGACTAGTTTGCGTAAATTTGTAAATTTAAACATATTTAACTTATTATTTTACTTTCTAATTTGAGTTTTTAGAGTTGTTGTCAAGTAAAATATTATAGCGTCTGGAAATATAATACTTTGTTTGATGGTATCTATTCAAGTTTCTTGCATTGGTTTGCATTTATGCAACAACTCTAAGTGTTTCCTAATTTTAGCGGACATTCATTTATGTGATTACAAATTTATCTGTAAACAGATAGTGTCTTGTCTTGATTGTCGCGTTTAAAAATCACAATAATTTTGACCGATTTCAAGCAGTCCTGTCCTTTTTCCAGTTTTTTCAAGAATAAACCCATTCCTACTATGTGAAGGATTAGTACGTGTTAACCGTTCTATTACCCTTTTAACAATTCTTTAATTAATATTGTCGACAACAAAACCTTCTTACGTCTTTGGAGCTATTTTATCCTTTACTTTTTTACTGACCATTGATGCTACCTTGACGTGGTGGTCGAGCTTGCCTGTCGTGATGAACCAATCGAGTAAAACTGGCTGTAATAATCATTCCTTAAAACCCTACCGTACTATAAAGGTCGGTTGAAGAGCGGTAAGACTAAATGAAGCAAATTTGAGGTCCAAAGGCTAAGTCTTACTGCCAACCATACAGCAATATTACGGCAGTAAAATTTTTTCAAACAATCAACTTAACAGTGATCTTGCCTTCCCACAAAGAAAATTGGGTCGGTCCTAAATATGCACACTCCAACATGCTTTGCTAATTTTTGTTTTAGGCAGTAAAGCCTTAACAATTACAGAGCTTCTACACCTAAAACCACTCTTTCAAATGTCGTGTATAGCCAGCTTTAAGAACTTATCGCTTGGGAACTGCAGGCACATGCGGGTCGTCAAGACCACCTGTAATCTAGTTTTTTCCTCAGGTACCTCAAGAAAAAGAATCCTTCCGTGAAGTGGGCATCTCGAATGTAACAACCATCCCCATACTTTTAAAATCATCCAATGTCGCCATGGTTTTTATTACCCCTAAAAATTTTCATTATTATTCGCTTTAGGTAGGATGAAGGTTTTTCAATTTTGAATTATATCATTTGACACTGTCTATTCTAAGTTATCCTTCTTTATTGATTTGGTTAGGTGCAGAATATGATTCTGGAGCTCAAGATCTTTGCGGTGAACCACAAAGTTTACACTTATTAATGCAACGTGATTTTACCGAACTTTATAAAGTTGTGTTTCCACTACAGGAATTAACTGACACAATAAATATTCAGCCTGTAGATAAATTAGGCAATTTATCAAAACATGTAGAAACAGAATCACTTGGTACTAAAAGTTCAATTGAAATTGAATCAACACCTTATTTAGACAATGTTCGACATTTATTTGAATGTGCTAACACACTTCATATACAACGTACTGCTCAGTTACGCTCTGAAATTCGTGATCTGTCCCGCAGACTACAAGGATTACAGGTGACTTATAAAAAAGTATTTTGTTGCCATATACTTAATAGTTCAATGCTAATTCATTTTTCAAGTATGATTCTTTTACGTTTTTCTGTTAGATATCTTCAAGACAGAAATTTTTCGTAACGGTGTTAGTACCCAAAACACTTTAATTTGCCGGAGTTTAGTGAAAGTCCATTGGATGTTTGACAGATTTCATTCAACATATAAATAAGCTGACAACTTATTTCGTTTGTTTGTCTAATATGGCTGATTTAACCCTCATAAATGTAGGCCATGTGAAGTAATGGTTCAAACTTCTATGCAATTAAGACGTACAACTGTGCACCCTTATACTCATAAGAAATAAGTAATACCGTTATTTAATTATTAGGGCGAACTTGTACAACCAGCCGACGAATTCCAAATAGTACGAAATGCGCGTCCTGGATTCCACCTGCCAGTCACGATCAAACTCAAATAATACTGTTAAAGTTAGGGTGTCTCGACAGTGATATATTTTTCATGTCTAACCAATATTTCTATCTATAATGCCTTTCACAAGTTAAAGGAGCAACTTGAAAAGATCAGTCGTGATAATAACGTATCTAACATTAATCATTTCACAGTTTCAGAGTTAGGTTTGTCAAGTATACAGCTAACACAACAAAAATCATTTTCAGATGTAACTGGCCTCGAATAGCTGCCGTTTGACTCTACGATTACATTTTCTTGTTAATATAGCCGTCAATGCAGGTTCAAGTCCCTCAGAAATCAGTAAATCTCAACTACTCACAAACTCCTATCAAGAAGTTCTTTTTTAGAATATTATATACTAATAAGTGTTCACAAATTGAAAAATTTAACAACACTTTACCAGTGACAAATATCGCTTTGACTGAATTAAGGTGGTTTTGTGAAGATAGGTATTACGTTTAGTTGTTTGTATTCGTCACGGATTGATGTCAGTCAGGTTTCACTGTTTCGTTCTAGTATTGGACTACCCTGCAGTGAACACCCTTGATCCAGTCAATAAACCAAACCTTAGGTGTTCGTTTCTTATGTCAAACACCTAACCATATGTACCAGTATGCAGATACCTAATGGTAGAATTTTTATTTTAATCTATTTGTGATATAGCTCAGGGATTAGTCATTGCTGCTGGTGATAACTGTCTCACTTGCAACATGTCTAAACTCTAACCGTCTTGACTTCTCACTTTGGACATCTTATTAACTTTCACTTGCCAACCACTAGGATAACATCCTTATGTATCTTATTGATAAATAGTAAGGTGCCTTCTATGACATAACAGTACACAATTTCTTCAAAAATAAAAAAAAATACTGCATATAACTAATAGAATAGCCTGTTACAATAAAGTATTAAACGGTATAAATGTTTGTTCACTTCCTCCCTCCCCAATAGTCTAGTTCATAATTTCATGGATATTTTTTTAAGCGTTCATGTACTACACTAAATGACTTTCAGTGTTATAAATGTACTATCTACTCAATTCTTTTCGTCCTAATACGTTTCTACATAATTTGAATATTTTATTGGGATTCTTAATGAGGTACAGATGTATTGTTAAGCGGTACATTCTATATTAAAGTATAGATGTAAAATATTAATTATGAAAATAGAAGATATAAGTAGACTGTAGGTCATTGATCATGATTGCCTTCGAAGCTTAGCTCATGTATCCTAAAACGACAGAATTAGCAGTTTGAGGTTTGACACATATTTTACTAGACGAATACGACAAGTCGGTTTGTGTGACGGTCATTCATCATCGACTGAGGCGTTTAAGACACATTTATGTAAGCTCAGCCACCCATCGTACCTTTGTGTGCGATGTTGTACAGTGTAGGCGTAAGTTGGAAAAAAATAGGAAAAGTCAAACCAAAACATAATGTCAATCACTGTGACCGTGACTGTTAGTATAAGCAGTGTATGTGGACTACTTGATTTAGTGACATATCTCTGATTAGGTTATAGTTGTGCTTCTGCATACATGAGAAATATTCGCTGATGAAAAGAGATTATGTCATAGAATATTAACCGATAGCAGTAACTGACCAGGACTAATGTAAATGCCATCCAATCACCATTTCACACTTTTGTTTATATTTTCTGTGGATAACTTATATGGTAAATGCTTATATAAAACAGGACCTGTACTAACATAGTCCATGTAATCATGCTCAAAATCCTTTACTTTAGTCTACTATATGCATATATTTATTGTTTATTAAATTTAGACAACTCGTGATGTGAATTATCGTGAAGTACAACGTTTACAAAGAGAAAAAGAACAATTACGTAATGAGTTAGCAAATCAGGTATCACGTTATGAAGATCGTTTAACTGAATTACACAGTGTTATTGCTGAATTAAGACGTCGTTTAGAGCATACTGAATCAAATATTATACATGAAGTTGAAGAATTTGAAGAAAATGATGTTGATAATGCTGAAACAAATGATAATGTATCAAACAATTATAAATCAGATAAAAAATTAGTGACATCAAAATTATCATTATTGAATACGTTCAATAATATTCATTCAATAGATCAATATGAATTGAATAAGGATATCAGTGAGAATAGTGATACATCAGTTGATGTTATACTGGATGGTGATGATGATGATGATGATGATGAGAATGATAATGTCGAAGATGTTGTTGCTAGTCCTAATGATGATACAAGGCATAAATATGTTGGGATTGTAAAACAACGTCATCAATCACAATTAGCTTCACATAATTTCTTAATGCAAACAAATCTTATCTATGATCAATTAAATCGTAATCATAATCTTACTTTCTTACGTAACCATAATAATAATAATAATAATACGAATACAGAAGGATTATTTGAAAGTGATAATCATGATCTAGTGAGTTTCTTGATTTTTTTTTTCTTTGAAATATTGTTTGTACTACTTGAAGGATATACATTTACCAGTAGTGATGGATTTAATTCACTCCCAATTATCAACAGAATAAAATGTCAAATTCATACAAATGCATAACTTCCTACTCACTGAAACAATAGGTAATCGGTTCGAGCCTTCAGTGTAAACAATAATACTGAAATATATTTACATCTATTTGATAGGTCGTAATAAAGACAAAAACCACTTCTTAAACTTTACTGTTAACTACAACTTCTAACTGAAGGCAACATTGGTGTAATCTTCTCAGTACTGATTTATGCACCAAATCCTCTCCTTGATAACAATAACTATAAAACTATATATTCCTTATATAAACATTAATTATGAATTTATAATATCTAATTTATGGTGTAAATTAGCTAATGGAATGAATGAATAATGAGTAGAAGATAAGTTTGGAATGAGGGTTTAATAATCTTGTCCATTTTACTCACTGATACTACTACATTTTCGACTTTTTCTCTAAGTTGAGTTGAGGTGATATTTATGAAGTTTAGTTTTTTTGTTTTTGTCTTAATTTGATGTTGGTTGAGCACTATTGAAAACCAGAAAGGACTGGACAGCTACCTCATCCTAGCATAGGACTCCTTAGAAATGCGCACAGCTCCCTATACCGCTGGGTAACTGAATGCAAAACCTCCAAATCTTACAATGAATGCTTAACTATCTCCACCACTGGACTAGCTGGTGTCCAATTATAGAATTCTAACTTACATCAATTTGTGTTATAGCGCGATGATTAGTCACTGTCATTGGTGTTAACTCTTACTCCAGCAAGTCTCTTGCTTTCTTTTGTTACTAATGTCATATAGCATGATAACCTGAGCTAATGTACACTTGTTCTAGGCTTATTACCGATGTAATCGATCATAAGCAACATCGAGCCTGGATCGTTTGTATCTTAGCTCAAGTTACCATATTACATTAACACAAAGAGATTAAGCTAATAATGTCTCGATACAACCACTGTAGCAATGATAGTGGAATTGACTACGTATCTGGTTCGAGAAAACTAAGCGTAAAGGCATGTTTGAAGGAATACTTAGACTAGACATCCGGGCAAAGATAGAGAATAAATAGATTTGTTTTATTGTATGACTGATTCTCAGCCGTGGCACCATCAGAGTTGTCAATAAAACTACTGCCAGATAGTGATCACTTACATAGCATGACTCGATTCAATAGTCAATTAACCTAAGAACTTCTGCTACATTTTGATCTGACCACCACTTAATTCTATACCAACTTAATTCTGTACCAACTAACATTGGCCATCGATGTAGACGGTGTTTAGATATAAGTAGCCTGTCACAATCACCCTTAATGAATTACCTTATAACTCTTTAATTGAATCTTGGTAGTATAATTGTCGAGTACCAGAGATACTTTACTACTTCTTTTCCGGTAAATATTTTCGGCTTATAGTAGATCAGCTATGGGCAATGTAGAACCTGGCACATATACCCATAGGTCCAAGTTACTATACCACATTAGCCTGACGAGGTCAAATTCACATGAATAACACGATAATACGACACAATTGGGTAGGAAGGAGATGAAACAGAAGTGTATAAGAAAGAATAATGGGTCCAGAAAAAAATAAATAGTAAGTACACTCGCTTCACTGTGACTGATCCTGTTCCATGTAGCTCCGTATGTCAAGCCACTGATCACGATTATCAAGCTGACTAAAATAAAGTAGTTTGCATCTACTAGCATGAAGTAAACCAACAGTTACTGACTTCACAGACTAATTCCGTGGCCGTAGCATTTCTCTATCCTGCTCCTACTCTAACTGATTGCATGTGACGAGGTAGACGGTGGTTAAATATGCGTAATACGTGTCCCAACCACCTCAGTCAATGAAAGTTTACAACGTCATTCATCGATTTGTTATTTTTTTCATAGCACTCTGTATTTAACATTAATATTGATTGTTTGATTGTTTCATGATATGTATGTATGTATAATCAACATAGAACCTAGCACATGTGTGCATCGGTTCAAGTCGCCATACCTCTGTGGCACCGCAAGATTAACACCACCACCATTAGTGAAAGTTGCTTCAGTAAAATAAAATAATAATAGTAACAAGGAGTGTGAACATATAGAATATGGTTCAGAAAGCGTAGAAAGACAGTTATGGAATAATTTAAAGCTCATGATTCAAGGGAGCATAATGAGTGAATACATTTGCGCCATTGTGACCGATTCTGGGCCATGTCACTCAGTGTTTCTGGGCACTGGTTAAGGTAATCGTAAGGACCCCATTCCAGATAGTCTGAAGCTACCGACACGATTCAAATCAGTAGTCAGTGACTTCATGGACTGATGCCACGCTTTAATTTGGCGGCCTCTAACTGTCTTCTATCCTATTCCTATATCAGCCAGCATTGCGCGTTGAGGAAGACGGTGATTGGGCATACGCAACACATGTCCAAACCACCTCAGTCGATGAAGATTCACAACCACATCGACTGATTTACCACATTTGCGTAACACTCGTCGTCTAATCTCGTTATTACTTACTCGGTGATCCCAGCTGAGGCGAGATATGTTTCGTAGACATCGATGATCAATGACTAGTAACCTTCGAGTGTCATCTACCCTTAATGGCCACGTCTCACACCCATACAGTAAGACAAAGCGAACTGTTGAGCAGTGTACTCTTCTCTTCGTTGAGAGACGAATATCTCGTCTACGCCATAGGTGACGTAAGTTGACCAAAGCCAAACGAGCTTTTTGAATTGGTACTGAGATTTCGTCAGAGACCAACCCATTAGGGCTAAATCAGACTTTTGAGATAAGTGAAGTGGTCGACGTGCGCAACTACTTCACTCCCTATCTTTAGTTCAGGTGTTGACGAAAACCAGTCCTGAAGCAATAGTTTGCATTTAGAGGGAGAGAAACGTATTCTGAACATGATTGCATTGGTGCTTATTGCTGTTAAAAGATTCTGCATCTTACCAGCGTCTTCGCCGAACAGGACTATATCGTCAGCATATTCTAAGTGAATAAGTGGTTTTCTTAATAGGAGATCAATTCCTGAAAAGTCAGACGATAAATGTGTTATTTCCAACAGTATGTCAACTATGAAATTAAACAAAAATGAGGAAAGTGGGCAGCCTTGACGGACACCACTTGATGTTACAAGTTCAGATGACAGTTCGCCATATGCTCTGACACGACTAATAATGTTCGAGTAAATAGCCTTAATAAGTTTTATGTACTTTTGGGGCACGCCTTTCAATGAAAGACACTGACATAGAACTTCACGGTCTACAGAGTCAAATGCCGCCTTCACGTCAATGGAAACCACGATTGTCGGGCACCGAAAAGTATGTCTGTGTTGTAAGACCTGACGAATGGTGAATATCTGGTGTATACAACCACGACCAGGTCTGAAACCGGCCTGATTTTTTCGCATTTGTAGATCACGATTTGCAGTTAAACGTTTCATGATATACGGGTGATACTTCGACGACTCTTCGATACTTCTATTATCAGAGCGTAACTTCAGTTATAACTTTAATCTGGTTATTATGATGTCAAATAATAATCACAATCTGTTGCTAAAGTTTAAGTCACCTGTTTCTAATTGTTGTAAACGGTACTACATTGTACACACACACAAACACATGTATATATTCATTGATCTAAGTGTGTTCTTCAACAGCGTAATACCTCTCTTACCTAATGTCTAAAAACATCAATTACATGTTATGTATATTTTTGGGTTTTAGTCGCCTACTCCTCTTATTTGTCCTCTTCCTTTCTTTGTTTCTTCTATTCATCATATTATATGTCAACTATAACTCCTTTTGTATTTATGATATTCTTGAAGTAATATCATAGTTATGTTTTATTTAACTTGGAAACAATACGTTTTACAATTCTAAATGCACATTTTGATAGATACATATATTTCTATGTATTGACTACACTGACAGACAGTACTTTGATAGAATTTTATAATCAAATGTAAAATGGTTAACTTTGTAAATATTGCCTAAATTAGATAGGTAGTTACAGTGTGTATTACTTGTTAATTTAATAAAAATTATGTAAAATCTAGTCAATTAATCAGTCAGTTGGTCATGTACAGCGTAGTAGACTAGAGCTCCAAATTTCCACAACTCATTGACACAAAGTAATCGACTTAGTAGTAACATCAATGGTAGTAAAAGATCGAACATAACGAATTTGATTTGAGAAGAAAAATATAATTCATAGATATAGAATAATGTATTAAAATTTCAAAGCTCAGGATTTAAGAGAGAATAAAGAGTGAATACATTTGTACCACTATGATCTATTTTGAGACATGTCTCCAAACACTGATCGTGATTGTCGTATTGACTTCAACTAAATAGTGTCTGTAATTATCATCATAACTCAATCCAGTAGTCAATGAGTTCATTGATTGATATCGTGTTCTTGTTTATTCTCCCCTTCCCATCTCTTTATTACATCTTACACCTACGCAAATCAATATTATGTATAGAGGTAATTGGTAAGTCGGACTTTTTAATACATATCCTGACCACTTCATTCATTGAAGTTACAAAATCTTATTAGCTAATTTACCGTCTTTCCGTAGTACTATGCTCTTAACCTCAGGATTGCTTATTCAATGATCCCAACAAACGTGAGCGATGTTTTGAAGACGTCTGTGCTCACATACTAATAACTTGTCGTATAACCTTATAGGAAGCGTTTCACTTATATTTGGTAAAATATAATGAACTACTGAACACCATACACGACGTTTGAATAGCAGATGGAAATCACGCTTACCATTTAGGTAATGTAAGTTGACAACAGCCAAATCAACTTTCTGAACCCTTGCTGAGGTTTCTTCAAATACTAACCTATCAGAAATGACTACTTATCCAAGATTAATCAAATGGTCGACCCTCTCAACTACTGAAATCTCTACCTTTAGTTCAGATATTGATGCAAACCAGTTCGGAAGCAACATAATGCATTCAAAGGGGGGAAACACATCTCACCCTTGCTTTCATTGCTATTTAGTATTATCAAAATACTAAATTTTGCCAACGTCTCCACTAAGCGGGACTATATCTAAGTCAATAAGTGAGCCTCTCGGTAAGGGATCAATTTCTGAAAAGTCAGATAAAAAAAGCTTTATTTCTAGTCATAATTCTATGACGAAACTAAAAGTGAATGGGTATGGTAAACAGTCTAGACGTGCACCACTTGTGTTTGAAGGCTCAAATGACAGTTCATCACAAGTTCTAACTCGATCAAGTGTGTCTCAACAAATGTTAATTTATCTCTACGGTACTCCTTTCAATCGCATACATTACCACAACACCTACAGATTTACACAGTCAAACTCTGTCTCTAGATCATTAGAAACCCTTAATGTTGTTGTTTAGACATCATCTCAAGTCGACCGAATGGTGTCATAATGGTTGAAGAATATAATAGCCTTTGTTTCGACCCTCTGTGTATGTGAGTTTGTTGAATTTCAAAGTTAGATAAAAACAATCGTCTAATGCTCACATTACTATGTGACAGCAATAAGCTTATTATAAGAAGTTATTATTAAATGAGGTTATACATAAGTAGATTTTTTGCCAAAACTGTGGTAGGTTTGATGACCTAATTTTATAACAACCACTGTTAAGACCCATTTCTATCTCTACTTCTCAAGTTCACATACTCATTTATATAAAATTAGAACTAGAGATAATGAATGAGTTATATTGCTGGAAAGATATGTGAAATTAAATACATTCGTAATCACTTCAAATCTAAAGGTAATTTTTGTGTTCTTTGTTTATCCTGGATACCTTACTTGGTGAATTTAGTCTAACATGAATAAATAAATAAATAGACTACTTTGTATTTAAACTCAGTAATATTAAGTCGACGACAGACAAGTTGGTTATATGATGAGTATTTACCAGCTGGGTTGACTAGGATGTTTGTTATGTTGGTCTAATCACTGCTTGCTTCACCATATAATTCTGGCTGACGGACAATACCATATAATCACTAACTATTGACCTGAACTGTGTTGATAAGTTATTATTACTTAGTTGGTCCGACAGAGATGATCGAGCTTGTGTATTGTTATTAACTAACCGGGCTATACAATTCAAATAGTTGTTTCTGTAAGTCCTACCATTTCAGTAAGATCGGTTGACAAGCGATAAGACGAAAGCTACAAACCTATAGTCAAAAGGCGAAGTTACACCTATGACTGTACAAATGTGTTAAGACAGTAAAATGTTTCCTTCATATAATCAACATTGTAGTAATGCTCCTTTCAAATAACGAAAAGATGGAGTTGGGAATTTACACCTCGCCTTACCTCACGAATTTCCCTGACGGCAACACACGGCGATAACACACCTTGAACTACATATTGTGAAGTCACATGTGACTAATATCAGACAGTTATCTCTATACTACTATGCTGAATCCCCCCCTAGCACACACACATTGCCAAGATCACTCCTTACCTAAACTCCTTTTCAGGTATCTCAAGATGAAGACCTTTCCACATTGTGGGTAACCTAGAACTATTGACCACCCTCTTACCTGAAATAGTACTCGAGATCACACCATTCACAATCAAATCTTCCCATTGATACGAATTAATCTATTATGTAGCTTGTTTCACCCTTACATTTTAAGCATTCTATAGACATTAACTCATAAAGATAATTGTTGACTATGATTATACAGTCATCTACTAAACAGAAAATTTTTGGCCTTTTAATGGTAATAGTTTCACCTGAATGTAATAAATTTGGTTTTGTTCGCATACTGATTATTTTAAAAGATTTTTGAAATGTAAACAACGTGTTCACCATCAAATAAATGATGCATATTGATACTAAAATTGATCAGTCTCTGTTGCCATATGTACATCCTCAGCAGATTGCCTCAATATAGCGATAGTTTACAAGTACTGTTTGAATTGGATAATGGCTAACAAGTAGGATCCATGACTCACGTTTCGTCCTATTTGGAATTTGTCAGCTGAATATATCCGAACCCTAGTGATGAGCTCCAAATAGAACGAAACCCGTGTCCTAGATCCCACTTGTTAGCTATAATCCAACTCAAATAATACATGTTTAGCCTATTAGTCTCGACTGATGTGATAAATATCCAGAGTCGTGAACATTAAACTATTCTTACTTAATTATATAAGTTGGATTGTGACTGGCAAGTGGAATCCAAGACGTGCGTTTCGTCGTATTTGGGACTCATCAACTGGATGTACCTGCATCCCAATGTTAATGTTCACACTTGGATTCGAACTCAGTCCGCTTCGTGCCAAACGCCACCGCATTAACCACCAGGCTACTGTGTCCAGACAGTCACACTTGTGCAGCGGGCACATTGGTATTAGGATAAATTTGTATATTCCCGTTGATTTGTTATAGACTGAAGCTGGTCAGTCATTCTTGCTATATGTGCATCCTGAGCGGATTGCCTCGATATAGCGAATTTTTCACAAGTATTATATAAGTTGGATTGTGACTGGTAAGTGGAATCCAGGACGTGCGTTTCGTCCCATTTGGGACTCATCAATTGGATTTACCTGTATTCCAATGTTGATGTTCACAGTGGAATATAGCAACAATGACTGACCAGCTTCAGTCTATAATAAATCAACGAGAATATACAAGTTTATCCTAATTATTCTTACTTAATTTTCAATGTATTTACTTAGTATCAATACTGATAAGATCCATCATTAATCTAGTTTGAGACAGTTTAGTTAAAATGAAATTTCTAAAGATTTCTTACACGTATATATAGGTGTATTTCCATCCCCCCTTGTTTTTTTCTCACTTAGTATAACAATAACAATTCAGTGTTTCAGTCAAATAGAATAAGGTTGCTAATGACAACTGCATATAAGTATAGTATGCTTCCTACTGTTTTACTACTTTTCTTATTCATTAATTATCTTTTCTTTCCTTTCTTTTTTTATCCTAAACAACAGAATAGAATAGAGTAATGTAATCAGTCAAATGGAATGATTTATATACTGATTGTCTAGATTTGTATTATATATTATCCTATCTAACCAACTGTATCCCATCCTATTTCATTACATGGAAATAAAAAGAATACTTTATTTCACATTAAATTGAATAAAGTTTCTTTTTTCAAATTGGATAATTAATTGATCAAAATCTTTGGTTAATGGTTAAATCACTCAATGAATCAATTAGTAGGTGTTGCATTTAATTTTGCTTCATTTAATTCCAGTCAGTCTATCACTTATAGTCTTTCATCAGTAATCGCGTTTATCACATTAACCCTAATGAGGGTCTGTCAACACAACTCACACTAACAGTTAACAGCTTCATTTACTAATTTTAAGTTCCAGTTTCCCCACCCCTACATTTCTTTCATCCTATTTCTACATCAGTGAATATTGGGCGTCGAGGTGAGTGGCGTGGGTTGGTTGCACATATGTAACAAATTTCGCAACCACTTCATAACCTCACCAACCGATATATCATCTTTGTTTTGTATTCTATGTGTAACTTCATCATTGCCTACTTGATCTTTCTAGGATACGAGCAAGATTCTTCAAGGATAACTATAAAAAAAAATTAGTAGCCTACTCATATCTTCTATTTTAACAGTCACTGTTTGACAGCTTGATAAATTTGGAGCTGACCGATACAAAATGCAAATAAGCTTTCTGAATTTCTGCCGAGTAAGAAACCAACCCACCAGAGCCTGTGATACTTCAAAGATAAATGAAGTGATTAATACACTCAGCTACTTCATTCACTATGACTAATCTAGGCAATCATGTAGACCAGCTGTGAAATAATATATTGTATTTAAAGGGAGAGAAACCAATCTCAAACATATTTACTCTGTCACGGCGTTTAAAATTCTTTTAGTACGGTCATAATCCCTACTAGATAGGACCACGTCATATGTATATTGTAAGTCGTTAATTGGGTGGTAGGTGATCGGTCCCTGAAAGTTAGGTGAGGGAAGTATAATTTATAGGTAGATATTTAAGATTAAATTAAAAGAAGACAGCCCTGATATACACCACTTGGGTCTAACAATTCTATTAACTGTTCAGCATTAGCTCTGACTATCATCTGTGCTCCACTAAACAGCCTTTCATTGTTTATTTACTTTTGTGGTACGCATCTCAATGACAGACACCGATAGAGAACAGATCAGTTTACAGGGTAGAATGGTGCTTTTAAGTCAAGAAGTATCACTATTATCGGGCATCGGTGTATATGCCTGCGTTCTATAACTTGACGATGGGTAAGTATTTGATCGATCCATCCACAATCATCTCTGAAAATGGCGCGCTTTTTCCGAGTTTATTGGTTTTGACTTCAAATAAACTGCAAGCAATTATATGTATTAATATTTTCGCTACTATATTAGTCAGACTGATTCCTCAGCTGTTACCATAAGAGGATCTCTCTTCTTTCTTGTAAACTGAGATGATCAATGATTGAGACCAGTCGGACGGTATTATCCGGCTTTCAGACTTCATCTATTATATTAGCCGACCTACCTGCTAAAACCGAAATATACTAGAAAAATAACCCATTAGATCTTGTTGCTTTCTCTTGCTTCAAATTACTTATAGCCTTTTCACTCACGCTAAAATTTGAGAGGACTTAGATAGATTTTCTACTCAGGTTGTTTAAAAGGGTAGCTAGGGGCCAGCAGAACTGTTTGCGAAAGTATTTTGTCTATAGGTTTAGTTTTCTGGACCTAAACTGAATCAGGATCCCTCCGTTTTCTAAAACTGCCCCACTAACACCAGCCTTTACAGTACCAGTTTTCTGGACAAGTCGGAACATTTGTCTAAAATTACCTATCGCCACAGATATTTTCCCTATTCTTACTCTTTTGACGACCGCTGCGTACTGTTACACAAACAGTATAACTTAGGACAGGGTGCACTAACTTATACTTGGCATTTTAGTGGCACTATTTTTGTACAGCTGTAGCTCAGTAGTTACAGTTTTTAAGATGTGTAGCTTTAAGCTAAGTACACGAATCAGTACCTGGTAAATGATTTATTAGTAAGTAGTACAGTTAAAGATTTCCTGTTAGTGGAGCTTTATAATCTGTGGTCTTTAGATACAGTGATAAAATTTTTAGGCAGCTAGTAATTGATTAAAGATTTCTTGGGAGCCATTATTAGTATGATCATTAAGTAAATAAATCTGAGGTTTGTCTAAGTGTACTGCATAAAGTTAGTAGATTTATTTATAATGCCGTCAATCTTGATGAACAGAGATTGTCAAGTTGTGTTGTTCGTTGCCAACAATCGCCTGTATCGATGTACTCACTTGGCTAGTTTAGAAACAAACTGTGAAAATGCATTCATCCATTAGTTTACCTACTGTTCAGTTGAGTCTTGTCGACGTTGTGAATATAGTTTGATAAAGTGGAATGAAAGCATATAGATAAAGGAATACTCAAACGTAAGATCTAGAAAGCGATAAGAAATGGGCACACCAGCACTAATGTAATTGATTCTATGCTGTCTCACCCACTATTTCCAACCACTCATAGAGGTTATCACGTGGACCTCAACAAGGCAATCGGTGCCTGCCAATATGGTTCGGTCTAGGAGTAAATGACCTCATCGACTGATATCGTACTTTGGTACAACCACCCATAACTTTATTTCATCCCACTTCTACACCAGCCAACAATCCACATCAAGGCAGGAGCTGGTTAGCCACACATAGTAAATTTCACAAACTACTGGAAAAATGTGTACAATTCTTGAAAATATTTTTTCATTAAAAAGCAAGTTAAAAAAACTTTTAAGAACTGGATGGGTGCCGTTTTTCACAGTTTTGGACTTCTATTGCTAAAATTTTGCATAAAAGAATAGTTAAATTAATCAGGCAATATTATCAATCAGTGTAAGGGACTAATTCAAACCAAAAAGTAACGTACTCAACCCTGGACCTCAGTATTCTTGACTTCATCGCCGATAGGGTTATATGTATGCACTGATGATGTCCCATATTAAAAGGAAAAAATGTCAAGCACCGACCTAGGACAGCTTTTATCCAAAGAACGAGGATTTACAATTGCAATTGGTTCCATTTTACTTTAGGATTGTTAAATGCGGCTTTTAGAATTAGATTATATTAATTGGTTCCTACTACTTTATTACAGATGGAAAGACAGTGAGAAAGATAAAACATGTATTACATACGTTTAACCATGTACAGTATTGACTGTTAGAAGAGTATGCTGGAAGAAAGCTACGGGTGGTTAGACTAAGACATGCTATTATTTCGTGAAACAATAGGCTATCAGTCTGAGTTTTTTTGATATACGCAGGTTATCTATCTGAGATTCCGCCTAATAACCATTTTGGGTATCATTAAGTCCTGTACAACGTAGAACGTAGCACATATATACATCAGTCCAAGTTGGAGTAGGAAAAGTTGTAGTAGCATCCGTGGTAGTAAAAAAGACTGAACATACAGAATAGTTTTGTGAAGAAAGAACCAATTCGCAAGAAGAAAATTACGTGTACAAATTTCAAAGCTCAGTATTCAATAGGACACAAAGATTGGTTACATTACTGGCATTACAATCGATTTAGAGCCATGCCATCCATGATCTCCAATTAAATTAGGAAATAATGAATACGTGTTTTTACATAGTATGATGCTTTTTAGCAGTGTCCTCTCTTGTTTCCATTAGGGATTGAATCCAGGACTTACAGTCTTCGCAGTAAGCGCTTATCCGTGAGACTACTGGGTGACATAGTAGTTAAGTAAATGCATTCATTCTTTGTCAACCCCTGAATCTCTAGTTTGATAATTATATTTTTCAATTTCTATTTTCATCATATTCTGTTTATTGAAGCGACAACTTCAATTTGTTCATATATATGCCACGTTTTACTTTACTGATTGCTGCCTGACTATCAGTCAGACATGCAACCAGTAAGAAATACTGCTGTCCATATTCTTACTGTTATTTATCCTTTTGTCTTTCTCTTTAACTTGTCAACCATTTTAGTGTGTTAAATATGAAACAATATTATCAAATATGCAAGCTCAACTCACTTGCATTATACAAGAAAGAGATATGTTAGCAAAGCAATTAAACGAGTTGACTGGAACCAAACCAACATCAGAAACAGTTATGGAAGAGGTTTTATCATCATCTTTACCAGTGTCTCCGATGACAACTACGTCAACAACAACTGTACTATCGGAAGCAGTAGGTTTGAAATCTTATCCTATCTCAAGACCAACTATGGGCTTGAATCGTTCTGTACAAATGAAAGTCAGCAGTAATAATAATAATAATAATTGTAACTTATCATATCCTCCTCCACCTCCCACTTCTTCGTCTACAACAGGTCTCTTTGTATCTAAACAACAAAACGATGATGATTGCAGTAATGGTAATCCGGTGCATAAGGTAAGTAATATGCGCGTGCGTATGTTTGTACATCATAGTGTATATGTACATATTTGTGTACAGTGTATAAAACTACTGATTTTTTGACCTCTACAACTTTGTATACTCGACTGTGAGTTACATTCTAAGTTTGAATCCTGTTGATACTAAACATTTGACTAGATTTAAGCAAATGGAGCCGGGTTTGAACCTTCTATTAAGTGACTGAAAGTTGAGAGCTTTCACCGCTGATTAACAGCCTCACCATTGTTCACGTCATTAGTGAGTTAATGATCTTGTAGGTTGATACTTGTGAAACAATCATACTGTGTGTAAGACTATCGATGGCACGAATTTCGTCCTACTTAAGGTTCATGAAACTGAATACATCCCATCGTTGTCGGTGTTTGCACACTGAAAGTTTAACCGGCAGTCTTTCGCTGCAAATATTTATCTTCCTATCCACTGAGCTGATGAGTCCAGAAGTTCAGTAGCTTATTCAATAATATGTTTTCTATTATTAAAGATATTCACATCCCAATATTAATAAAAACGACTGAATTTTAATCAGACTTTGTTACCCTAAAAATATCCTGACCATATTACCTCCATGCGATGGAGCGTTTAACAAGAGATGTTGGGTTAAGGTTTAAGTGTGGATATCAAGACGGAGTTGTAGACACCTTGTTTAACTAACGATTCCAAAATAGGACGAACCGCACATCTTATGGTGCACTTCTAATCGCAATTCATATGTTTTTAAGAACTAGCTATCACATTTTCTCAAGCTAATTTTCTAACGTTCAGCCTTTTTCCCATTATGAATGTTTAATTCCCTTCCTTGGCTTCTCCTTTTGGAAATTGCCTTCATTGAACTAATTAGAAAAATACAGCTATTAGAGCCGGTAATTGTAACTTATATTTTGACTCACTGGTTGGGATTTCGTATCGTAATAATCCGAACTAGCCATGTTTGTTAATGCACTCAGTCAATTAGGTCTTACCTTACAAGGCATGTCAGTTTAAGAGGGATGTGGCTAAAATGCAACTAACAGTAGGTCTACGGGCAGATGTCATACTACCCATTGCATATGAATGTGATAGTGGTAATGTCTTTTCTTTGAACAACCTGCGTCTATAGAGATGCTGCCCTTTTATAATAGCAGAGGTTGATCCTGAAAATTCACATTTTAGCTTGCCCAACAGGTTCTTATTTCCTTTGGTAAGGCGTAAATTACTAACACATTCAGAACTACACACAAAAGTGTCATGTTTGACCAATTTTAAGCTCTTGTCTATTTCATTTTGCGTTTGCGTTCAGAGGTCACCAGGACCGCTGTTAATATGTTTCTCTTTTTGAGTTCCTCAAGAAGAAGAAGAAGGATCATCCTACAACGTGGACTGTCGGGAAACACAACCTGCCTCATATCTCTTATTGCACACGAAAAGCTACTAAGACCGATATACATTCGTACTAATTATCATGTTGTAATTCATAACGAATATACTAGTTATTATGAATATTCCACGTCCTTCAAACACACGCTAATATTGGTTAGCAACCCTATTGTCAGTGTCTATCAGTGTACATGTTGAGCCAAAGATACAAAGCTGGTGAGGGAAATGTTGAAATTATGAATTGGCGAAACCAAGAATCCCACAAAATTATTAGAAACATACCATTGGTGTCGATTAATAGATTTAGATTTATATTGAACTACTCTATTAACTTCATAACATAAAGTCAGTCATTATATTGAGACTTGAATGTTTTATATATTATGTTAGTGATTCATGAAAGTAATAGTAAGTAGTGTTAGAGCTGTGTAAATATTTGTCACCCACGGGTGTGTACACTGTAAAAGATACTTCTTGGCGTAAAGGAAAGTGAACTACTGATGGTCTTGTCTACTTAGACATATAATTTTAGAGGCCAAGCGACAACTCCTTGAAGCTAAACAGGGTAGTTTTTGACGAGTTACAGTAATATTTTTAAGTCTCTATCGTCGGAGAAGGAAACTTGTGACATACTATGAGGTGTATAATTTCAGGCACATGCTATTACACAGGTATGATAACTATTGCGAACCAGGAATCACTAAACAGCTGCTTCGTCTTAGCATTGTACTCGTTGAAAGTACGCATCCATGATCCTCGGACTTCTAGTCCTTGAGAATAGTGATTTACTTTTGAACTTCTTAGTTGAGATCCAACAGTCTTCGTGTTCAGTTTTATTCAGTTCATGGTATTATGAAATCTTTTCTAATCGATAACAGTGGTAAATATCTTGAGGCGGTGGTGTTATTATGAATCCTAAAGGTATTATCATAGATTAGTGTCGGCTGAATACCATTAACAACTATGGAGGACTAAACAACTCCTTTGTCCTAGCCTAAGACTCCTTAGCAATGAGTACCGTCGATCCTCCTATTGACTCGGACCTAGCGTCTTCATCTCTTGCGTTGAACTTCTAACCATTAGAACCACTTTGGTAAGCACCCAATGGTAGAATTCTCAAAACAAAATTAATCAATCTCCACAAATCCACCTTATATCAAATTGAACAATTCCCTATAACAGTCTTTCATTATTTTCATGTAATTTTTTATTCAGCTTTCTCTTCTTTCTTAGTTTTCTCTAATTATGATTTGTCTACATAAACATATGGTTATCTGATTATATTTATCTCTGTTTATTATTATTATTATTATTATTATCTCCGACTAAACACAAAATACTATGAACATGTATGCATTTGTATGTATGTGCTCGTGAGTGTGATTCTATTCAGAGGAAGAAACCTTATTCTTATCTCTATGGTTTCGTTTGTTTGTTTGTTGGTTGGTTGGTTGGTATGTGTATGCGTGTTATACATTTTTGGCCTATTTATTTATCTTTCATATATATGTAGTCAATAGTAGTAGTACATTATCGGTAGATGTATACAATAAATTGTACTTCTGTTTACTAAATTGTTCTATTATAAAGTTATTAGACTACTTATTTATTTTTATGATTAACTAGATAATTGAATCTAGGTGGTTTTATGAAATAATGTAGTAAGTTTAGTTGTTTGTATTTATCAGAGATTAATGTTAGTTGGGTACCAGTTCAGTTCATGAAGTCACTGACTGCCGGTTTAAGTCGTGTCGGTAGCTGCAGACTACCTGGATGGGGTCCTCGCGATTACCGTAACCAGTGGCTAGAAACACTGAGTGACATGGCCCAGAATCGGTCACAATGGAGCAGATGTATTCACTCATTGTCCTCCCTTAAATCATGAGCTTTAAATTATTCCATTACTTTCTTTCAACGCTTCCTGAACCATATTCTATATGTTCACATTCCTTGTTACCATTATTATTTTATTTTATTGAAGTGATTTCTACTAGTGGTGGTAGTGTTAATCTTGCAGTGCCATGGTGGTATGGCAACTTGAACCGATGCACACATGTGCCAGGTTCTGTGTTGATTGTACATACATACATACCAATGAAAATTAGGGAGTACTAAATCATAATTATTTCGTAACTCCTATACAGTGTGCTACTCTCTATATTCAGTCAGGAAATCAAACAAACTTAAGAGCGTCGAGTTTCACGATGTACCCATTTAACCATCTGGCCTCAAATTGTAGAATTCATACTTCAATTTATGATATAACGTAGTGATTAGTTATTATCACTGGTGATAACTATCTTACTTCCGACATGTGTGAACTCCACTAATCACGACTTCTCAGTAGAACTTCAGGAACATACTGAAGTTATTCACTTGTGAACTGATTATTGTAATTAGTTATTTATTTTATTTATTTCTTTTTCATGATGGTGATTTTCTTTTGTATCTGAAGCAAAAAAACGGTATTTATATTGCGATGATGATGATGATGATGATGATCTTATCTTGAAATAATAAATAAAACAAAATCCTTCTTAAATTGCTTCTTTTTATCATATTACCCTCTAGTCTCCCTTCTCCCTCCCCCCCTCGCCATCACTAGCATCATCACCCTCATCTTACACTAATTAATTAATTTTGTAAAGTGAACATTTATTTAAGTAGGATAACAACACAAATTTTATGTCTGTTCATTGATTTATGTATATCCTATGTGTTCACATATCATAGATACACACAGATAGACACAGATACATACATAAATACATAAAAAAGCATTGCACCCAATGTCATTTAAAGATGAATAAATGGGTAGATAGATGGATAGGCATGTATGTTTTGTTTATTGCCCCCTCCCCCGCCTCCTTCCTCTACTCTATAGTTTTCTTCTGTTGTTTATTGTATTGTATCACATTTTTCAGGATCATTAAAGGTGAATAAAAGAAATAAACAAAAGTTGAATGTTTACATTATTGTTAATAGTAGAATGCATAAAATTGAGTTGTTATTTATTTATTTGGCTTTTTTTTTGTTTAGTTTTATTAGTTACTTTATGAATTCTGACCCCTTCTCTCCCACCTCCCCCCTTGTTAACTGTTACTATTTTTGAATTTCAAACATAAACATCTTTAAATGAGGTGAGATACTAAGGAGTGGGGGGAAGGGGATTGTGTAGATCGGTTTTTAATTTGCTGTTTGTTATTGATCATGGTTGGATACAAATAATTACCAGGGTGCACTATTAAACGTTAGTTTCATTGTATTATGGGTTCTGTCAACATTGTACATCCTCAATTCTACCGGAGAATCGAACATAAGGCTTTCAGGTCATATAGTGAGTACATAAACATCAGTGAAATTGGACCAGCGTCCTCGCCTCTATTAATTTGTTATGTAATGCAATCATCATCCAATACCATTAATTGCCTAAATCCAGGCTTCATTCTACTAGTCACGATTTCTCAGCAGAATATCGAGAAATTCTCGAAGTAGATCACTATTGATGAATAGATCATCATGGTCAAGTTGAAGTGATTTTATGGAGATTGCTTTACAATTTGTTGTTTATATTTGTTAAAGATTAATGTCTGTTGGACGTATATCACAAATTGCCTGAAGTTTAAAATGTCAATCAATGGATGCCAACTGAATTGTCTAGAAGCAAAGTTTTCAATGCAAAACCTGATGGTCCTCGACTGAATCTTCCATTTTTAAATGGTTGTCCACCTCGGAAGAGTTGTATACTAAGACAAAACAGTTGTGTTAATGATTTCTTGCTCCTCAGTGGTTGTTATTTTGCGATACTAGATTTAAATGATTAGTCACTTTTCCTTAAAATGTTGACTATATATTGTGTAAATATCCCTTCTTTTTTGATAAATTCTACTCTAGTAGAAGTGAAGTGGAGATCAATCTGACTAGCTAAACAGGTCACACGGAAATGGTATTCGTCTTTTTAACACTTAGTGGTGCCATTAAAAGCAAATAAAGAGGGTGCTTATCACTCTATGTTGAGCTCAAACTCATTACCTTCTATTCTCACAATGACCATGATACCGAAGTTTTTAAATATGATTTATGTGATTCTGACTTAATAATTTAAATGTATTATACTTACAATGATGTCTGAAGCTCCTTTTTATTTCTCTCCAATACGCGAATCTATGGCTGGTACACTGTAAGCTTGTGACTAGTGGTCAGATTGTAACTCGATTGATAGTCTCATTAAAAAGGACCAGATAAACAAGACATTAGTCATTAATGATCTATTGTTTTGATACTCATCTTGATGAATTGATTGTACAATGTCAATGTCTTGTGACAACTTGAACCGACACACATAATTCATGAAATTCCTAACTAGACTATATACATAATCATTATGTACACTGACATCAAATGATCTCAAAGATGAGAAAAAAGAAATTTAGAAAGTCTATATAGAAGTAATAGTCAACCGAAGAAATCATCTCTTAGTTTATATGCATCCTTCATATAAGCTGTATTACACTCTACACTGTAGACTTTTACTATCATTTCAACTTATTCTCAATTCATCCTATTATTTTCTTTTTCATATTGTGTTAATATGAAATATATATTGCATAAATTCGAATCTATAGGTAATTTTTCAAGAACTGATTATTACTATTGGATTGAGATGGTTTGTGAAGATTGATATTAAGTTTAATTGATTGAATTTGTCACAGATAGATGTTGACAGGGTACCGTTGAAAACCACAGTGCCTTTTACAACTGTTTCATTCTTGTACTTGCGTTCTAAAGTGCACACTTCTGAAAAGTTCTATACTAAAATAAGACAGTTGTCCAGTGCTCTCTGGTTTGCATTAGTAACCTGCCAACATTAATCTGTGATGAATTCAATCAATTGATTATTATTATCTTTCAAAATTGATATCAACCAAGTACTCTAACCATAAAGTTCTTACTTCAATTATTCATGTAAATTTAATGTAGACACTAGATTAACTTACATAACATTAATGTTTTAATGGCAATGATTGTGATTAACTTATGTCTGCACACAAACTGACAACATACAAATACTAAATGGTTTACTGTCTCAAAATTCACAATAAACTTGTCTATTTATGATTAAATACTTCAACAATAGATACATTTCCTTTACAAACGTAAATATCCAGACTAATAGACATGGTGATGTGTGAAAACGTAATAGTTAATCAATTTGTTGTTTATGCTTATCACAGATTGATCGCCGTTAGCCAATAGAAAACGCCATTTAAAGTTAGATTTTATCAGGAAACCTAAAAGTCTTGGACTCGGTTCCTAGTAGGATTTTCTATGTTCACTACTGAGGTGACCTGCACTAAAACGAGAGAAATATCCAGTGCTACCTGGTTCTCAGTGGTTTCTATCCTAAATCAATTTGTTACGAGTACAAATAACAAGTTAAAGCTAATGTCTACAAAACTACCTCAGCTCAATAATGATTCAACAATAGTCAAAATCGTCAGTAATGAAAATAACATTATATTATTACATTAGCATTGTTGCCTTCCCCATTTATTTGTCTTCCTGTCCTAGTTTATTTCATTCTTACTTAGCTACAATTTTACCGTACCGAAATCGTCTCCTTAATTTGACGATCGTGCTTGCCTATCGTGACGAATTAGCCTGTACTGGCTGGAATATAACACTTGTAATATGCAACACCCATTCACGAAATGTACAGAATTAGTAATTGTGAATATATGGCATGTTTATCGACTCTCACTCAGACAGCAAGCTGTAAGTTCTAGTCCTCTTCGGCTTGTTCTTGTTTAGATAGCTGAGCTTTAAAACTAACTTTTACTTACAGCTGACTACTTGTTACGTGAGTTGCGTTATCAGTTATCTGCTACAATCTGTTAGATAAAGTTTTTCAATTGTCGGATGTAATAGCTGTACAGTTTTAAATACTTTAGCTGTACGTATGGAAGTAGTACATCAAATGGTTTCTTTGATTATAAGTAACTTCACAGACATTAGGCTAAAATTCATACATGACATTAGTCACTTCTAAATGATCAATCGATGTAAGTTGATCTCATTTAAACAGGAATCCCTCTCAGATTGATTTACTCAGTAGTGACACTTCAGACCATGAAACTGAGTGATTCATGTTTCCTTCCACAGAGTGCATAATTTTCTTCAAGGCACAATGGAAACACGAAACCTAGGCACCTTAGGCACACTTTGCTACTGACATCATCTAGCCACTTAATATTAAAGCCCCACCTTGTAAATTAGTCAGTGGCATTTTGTAAAACCATAACCGATCACATACATAAACGATTAGGTGCTTCAGATATTGTTGAACTCAATATCCTAGTTTGAACTTGGTTAAACTATTATTGCAAACTAGGAAGTATTGGACAGCTGTTTCTTGCAAATTTGGGACTTCTTACCAGTGCATGTCTGTACCCTTACAAAGGCTGGAACTCAGGACTTTTAGGCGTCCTGCAAAATGAATCTAATTGTTGGACCACTGAACCGGTATCCAACAGCTGATATTTTTAATTTCGATCAATTCACGATATATTAAACATTGTCATTCACAGTACAAAATATAGTTGAACTCCACTGATTACACTTCAGTATTACCTTGAAATTAATCACTGACAAGTTTATATTAGTTAAGATTGGCTGAAATCATAAATTGACCTCAGACTACTTGAAGGTTTTAGATTCGACTCCACACTAGAACGAAAGGTGGTTTATCTAGTGCATCATAGTTTCCTGTGGTTGTTTGATTTAAATCAATTGATCACAGTTCTACCTTATACACTTTACGTTAACTTGCTTATATATTGCCTTCATGAAACTCATAAATCATATTGTAAATTTGAATAAGTCATCTCTTTTAAACACGACCCGTTCTAGCTTAATATGATATCACAATTTGTTTGATTTTCTATCTATTCAACCTTAAAGTAGGTATACTCATACAAAAGAATAATGTTTTCCTCTTTCGTATTATTCTTTTGCTAACTCATCACTAACCCTTCTCTCTCTCTCTCCTCCCTTCACCTACTATTTAATAATAATAGTAGCATTGTCAAGAAAACTATCATAAGTAAACAATGTATTTTATGGGCAATTAATTTCATAACTCTTTTTGTATCCAAGTCACTATTTTTATGTTCATATATATATCTGTTAGTATTAAATGAAAATCCTATCAGTTAAATTTTTGCCTGAAGAACTGGTTTTATTAGTAAAACTATTATTGCAAACTAGGAAGTATTGGACAGCTGTTTCTTGCAAATTTGGGACTTCTTACCAGTGCATGTCTGTACCCTTACAAAGGCTGGAACTCAGGACTTTTAGGCGTCCTGCAAAATGAATCTAATTGTTGGACCACTGAACCGGTATCCAACAGCTGATATTTTTAATTTCGATCAATTCACGATATATTAAACATTGTCATTCACAGTACAAAATATAGTTGAACTCCACTGATTACACTTCAGTATTACCTTGAAATTAATCACTGACAAGTTTATATTAGTTAAGATTGGCTGAAATCATAAATTGACCTCAGACTACTTGAAGGTTTTAGATTCGACTCCACACTAGAACGAAAGGTGGTTTATCTAGTGCATCATAGTTTCCTGTGGTTGTTTGATTTAAATCAATTGATCACAGTTCTACCTTATACACTTTACGTTAACTTGCTTATATATTGCCTTCATGAAACTCATAAATCATATTGTAAATTTGAATAAGTCATCTCTTTTAAACACGACCCGTTCTAGCTTAATATGATATCACAATTTGTTTGATTTTCTATCTATTCAACCTTAAAGTAGGTATACTCATACAAAAGAATAATGTTTTCCTCTTTCGTATTATTCTTTTGCTAACTCATCACTAACCCTTCTCTCTCTCTCTCCTCCCTTCACCTACTATTTAATAATAATAGTAGCATTGTCAAGAAAACTATCATAAGTAAACAATGTATTTTATGGGCAATTAATTTCATAACTCTTTTTGTATCCAAGTCACTATTTTTATGTTCATATATATATCTGTTAGTATTAAATGAAAATCCTATCAGTTAAATTTTTGCCTGAAGAACTGGTTTTATTAGTAAAACTATTATTGTTTTCAATTGAACTTTTACAATCACTAGGCTATACGAACATATATACACTCGCGTACATATGCATTAAATACACCAGTGTTACAGAGTAATGAAAAATTCAGTATTAAACATCATCAATATACATTGTGTAGAGATGTATGCTTGTGTAATGCAATTAAATGAGGTTGGTGACAATAAGTTTTTTTTTGTTTTGCATTTTGTCAAAATGAATAGAAGACATTTCTCATTCATAAAGATGAAATTAATCTTTAATCAGTATATCATAGCAACAATAATATAGAGTTTATGATGAAGTGATTATGTAATAAACGTTTTTGTATGTCCATATTCGTTTCTAGGTTATAAATGTTATTATCTATTCTTACTGTTGCTAAGGTATAATACTGTATGAATTGAAAGACAATATATTATATAGTTATTACTGTTTGTTGCAGAGGTACATAATATATTTTTCGTCCTACCGTAAGACACCTTGAAAGTGTATATCCATGTCGTTACAAGGGATGAAGCTCAGGACCTTCAGGCTTTACGGCGAACACTTAACAAACATACGACTAAACAGGAATCCATTTTCAACTTTAGTCAGTTCTCAGCATATTGAGTGACTTCATCCAATGTCAATAGTAGGCAACTGTAACTTACTTGGAATGGCTGAATTAGATTTATCACATCTCAATGTTGATTCAAAATTGCCTCCTAAATCTGGTCACTAAAGTACACACGTTAATTGTTATTGTTGAGATGATATGAATGACTACAGTTAGAAATATCAACAATTGGATGCCGACTCAGCAGTCGCAGAGTTAAATGTTTACCGCAAAGCCTGAAGGTGTTAGGTTCCATCACACGTAAGGTTATGGGTTCATACTATTGATGAGTCCCGAATTTGGATGAAGTAGCATTATGGTTTTCAATGATTATTCATTCCGGGTCGATTCGTGTTATCAAATTTAAATGAATATGATCGTTGTAGGGTCTGTAGCACATTTTCAAGTGCGAATGTAACTTGAGTGATCATTGAATAATATTGACTGTTGTATTTGTTTAAACCTTTTAACACCGATCGAGTTCTAGGTGTTAGCTTGCAATGTGGCAACTAGTTTCATGCTAGTTGGTGCGTCATCTTGATAGTTTTCAGCATGAAATAAACCTAAGTCCATAGTTTCTCACTTGACTACTTCCAACCCCGTAATATCATCAAAATAAATAGTTTTTTACGATATTATGCTATTTGGTGCAACATTTGACATCATGAAGCACTTGTAATCCATGTAACAAAGTATTCATTTTATAACTTGAATATTCCGAGTCCGATCTCCAACAGGGCTGTCAATGCTCATTACTGAGAATTAGTGTTATGCTAAGATAAAATGGCTGTCTAGTACTCTGTGGTTATCATTAGTATCTATGTCTGATGTCAATCCATGATGAATGTAACCTAAAAAGAAAACTGATTATTAGTGCTGATTAAGATTTCTAGAAAACTTTTTATCTGAATGTATTAAAAGCAATGGTATTTTAAGGAACACCAGTTGTTGCTTTTGAACCATACTTGCCAATTTTAAGCAGATACTTTGAACTTACAACATAAGTAGTCTATTTTCAAGAACATGTTAAAGATATACGAATGTTTATGTATCATCGTTGGTTGGATCAGGAAATAAAGCTTTGTGATTAAATCTTTTGAAGATTGTCGAACTTGATATCGAGAATTGAATTTAACTGTTTCATTATAGTCTGAGACATCAACTGTTTGTACAAAGTCGACAAGAAGGGCGGAATTCAAAACTCCTAAACTTTACAATCATTGCCTAACCTTTGTACTACTGTACGGCAAACGTATACCTTCATTCTATAAGCAGCATATATTGCTCAACCTCATTGTTTTTGGTATATATCATTCTCACAACCAGCATGGTCAATCTCTACTGATCACATCTAAGTAACACTGCGAACTCCTTGAAATCACTTATTAGTAAGCTCATATGGATCGTGAATTGACTGGACTTATGAACTTTAGCCTCTCACTTAGTGGTTCAAAGTACTAAGCGTTTTCGTTAAGCCCGATTGTCCTATTTTCATTTTCTTGTGGTAACATAGATGTTGTCTATTTCTTCCTGCTTTTCAATGATGTTCTACTTAAGGTCAAATTATGTTATTAACTTCAAATATAGTTATAACTTTAATGTATTTTCTCAAATGTCAGAGGCCAGGTCGTGAGTTGTTATTATGAGAGGGATATTTTAGGTTCTTTTGATAATTTTGAACTAATAATCGAGTATTACACTGGCCAAATCATCAAAATAAAACTTATGAACAAAATTAATAGCACATTGAGTATATGTCAGTCGTCGCGCATTTCTTACATGCAGTAGATTCATTCCATTTCTCATGGCATCTCATGAATGTTTCTAACATGTTGAAAGTAATATTTATTGTAGTCAAAATCGTCATCAGGTACAGAAGTCTTGCACCAATGTGCCTAACTTTATTTCTTAACGTTTTATAGGTCACAGAATTCTACCGGGAACCTTAAAAAAATGATGCAGTGAAGTAGATGTCTCCCTAAGATTCAAATGAGTCCTGATTGTGTGAAGTATGGTTTAGCATTTCCTCTAACTCCTAGAACTTTAGTTGATTGAATTAATCACAGATTGATGTTGGTGGAGTGCCAATGAAAACTAGGAGGTACCAAATAGCTGATCCATCCTAGTGTAGGACTCGTCGCCAGTACAACCCCCCCTCTCCACGATTCCACCAGGGGAATCGAATCCATAGCATCCAGGTTGGCGAACGCCCAACCTTCTGCACTACTAGAGTGGTGTCCAATGGTAGAATTCCCACTTCTCAAAGAATTCCTAAAAAACAGTTGAATAGTACATTGTATGGTCGGTAATACTCTGGAATAAAAATCCACCTTCCCCCCCCCCCCGGCATAGTCATCTAAAGTCTATTATGCCTAGTCATAACAAATAGCCTTTTTTAGACATGATATTAAAATTTTGTCATAAAAATAATGTTTCATAAATTACCGTATCTACTAATGACCTTTTTATGGATGGATACAGTTTTGAAATAATAAAAATACTAAGTTTAATTTACTACATACATAAATATTCTGTAGAGATTATCTAATCAGTTAAATGTCACATAGACTCCTTATCATTTCCCTTTGGTTACATTTTATAATCTAATCATACTTATGTATATGTCTATCTTTCTATTAATATGTGTGTGTGTTTGCTGTATGTGTCTGTTTTATATGTGTGTGTATGTGTGTTAAATACTAAATGTATGTTACTATGTTGATGTTAAAAGTTAAAAATGTTGTTCTTTTATTACAACACAACCTGTTTCTTACATTGATTATTTCAAATGAAAATTTTACATCATATACATACAGATTGTAAATTAGGAAAGATTACATTCACATCAGTTATTTTATTATTAGAGTGTATTTGGATTCTCCTATTGATTTATCATAAACTAACATTGATCAGTCTCGTTTACTATATGTGTACAGTGAACAGATTGTTTTAGTATAGTGATAGTTCACAAGTAGCCTAGTAGGTGAATGCGATGGCACTAGGCAAGAAATGAACTGAGTTCGAGTCCTGATGTGAACATCAATATGGGGATGTAACCGACAAACTACAAATGGGGCGAAACTCACTTCCTGGATTCCACTTACCAATCACAATCCAATTCAAACAATATTTTATTATAGTTTTTTTTTGCTTTTTAATAATATGAGCCTATAGTCCTCCTCAATCTTTTACCAGTGATTAAACCTGTAACATTAAATCACTGACTCAATGGTTCTTATTTTCATTGATGATAAAATGTTAGTTATATCAATGAGAGCGTTTTGAAGAGTTCTAATTCACAGTTCTACTGTATATGATGATGTAACTCAGTTACTAGGTGAACATTTCTTATACTCGGCTTTTAGTTATAACCTTTTTTGTTTGAGTGGTAACGACGACACTATGTAGGTAGAAAAACCGAAATGTTTATTGAATGACTGAAACTTGTAACTTAAAGGTTAAAGGTTTTAACCATAAAATCTCTTCTGTTTGATGGTACAAACATCTCCATAATTTCCAAAGAGTTTCTAGAAGACGTTTCATGATATAATACAATAGGAAGGCTAGAATTCTATTATTATTATTATTATTATTATTATTATTATTATTATTATTATTATACATCAGACACATAATTACTGGAAAATCGATTTTCCGTTACTTTATGGGTAATTATGAAGTCATCAGTTTCACTGCCGACATGGTAAACGAGATTAACTTGATTGTCGGTAGAGGCATAAAGCAGTTTGTCACTTCTCAGTTGCCCACGCATCGTGAAAGATGACTATTTTTTGAAAGACCTGAAAATGAATTTGGATAATCAGGTAGTCTTGAGAACTTGGAAATCTGAATGTAGATCCCAAGTAACAACTTTCTGATTCATACTTCATGAACTATCTTCACATTTTCCAAGCCTTCTCGAGATTAGGTGAAGTGTGCCAATTTTTAAGGTTGGTCATTTCGAAGTTTATTTATATTGTAAAAAGTCATCATCGTCGCAAATGCTGTATAGACCAAATATTCACACTTCGGCAGGTTCTGGAACATAGACACACTTTTAGACGCCCAACGATAGTTGTATTCCTTGACCTTAAGGCGGCATTTGACTCTATCGATCGTAAGGTTATGTGGCAATGTCTGTCAATGAAAGGCGTACCACAGAATTACATTAACCTTATACAAGCTCTCTACTTGAACACCACATGTCGAGTGAGAGCTTATGGCAGACTGTCATCAGTACTGATTACCTCCAGTGGTGTTCGTCAAGGTTGTCCGCTTACCCCATTTTTATTTAATTTTATCATTGACACACTTTTAGAGTTGACATTTTCATCGTCTGGCTTCGGCGAGGTTGACCTCCTTCCAGGAGATAAAC
This sequence comes from Schistosoma mekongi, assembly GCA_034768735.1. Taxonomy (NCBI): domain Eukaryota; kingdom Metazoa; phylum Platyhelminthes; class Trematoda; order Strigeidida; family Schistosomatidae; genus Schistosoma; species Schistosoma mekongi. The sequence continues at coordinate 45,754,152 of CM068307.1, forward strand.
TAGCTGACTTAGAATATGCAGATGATATAGTTCTCTTAGGCGAAGATGCTAATAAAATGCAGAATCTTTTGGCTACCTTAGTAATGAATGTAAGGATGTTTGGGATGCGATTCTCTCCACCCAAATGCAAAATGTTACTTCAGGATTGGCTTGATTCGACACCGAAGTTAGTGATAGGGAGTGAGGCAGTTGGATGTGTTGACCGCCTCACTTATCTTGACAGCCTCATCAGTCCTGACGGTCTGGTGTCTGCTGAAGTCTCTGCGCGTATACATAAGGCCCGATTAGCTTTTGGGAATTTGCATCATCTGTGGCGTAGGCGAGACAACCGACTACTGACCAAAGGACGCGTTTACTGCGCAGTAGTTAGATCCGTCTTTATGGATGTGAAACATGGTCATTAAGGATAGAGGATATTCGTAGGTTCCTGGTATTCGGTCATAGATGTCTTCGAAACATTGCTCGTGTTTGCTGGGACCCCCGAGTAAGCAATACGTGGGTTAGGAATAGAGTACTAGGTAGATACGATAAGTCTATTGATGAAGTAGTAAATCCTTATCAGCTAAGGTGGTTAGAACATGTGTTACGTATTCCTGACCACCACCTACCTCGACGAGCAATGCTGTCTGGTGTAGGAGTAGGCTGGAAGAAAGCTAGGGGCGGCCAAACCAACACATGGCACCAGTCCATGAAGTCATTGACAGTTGGTCTGAGCCATGTTAATAGGTGCAGAGTACCTGGTTGGGGTCCGTGTGACGCTCGTAATAAATGGTTAGAGACCTTAGGTGATATGGCTCAAAATCGTTGGCAATGGCGCAGGTGCATCCACTCCTTGTCTTCCTCCAAATTCTAAGCTTCTGAACTTATCATAATTTTCTCTTTACTGAATTATATTTTCTTAAATGTCCTAGGTCTCTATTCCCTTCCATGAATACTAACTCTGTTACTACCTTCCCTACTCTGGGATTTGATTCGACAATTTAATCTCTATCTATTAATTGAGGCATGGCAACTTGAACTGATGTACGCATGTACCAAGTTCTACGTTGTAACTGTCTGTCTGTCTAATTTACAGTAAAACATCTGCTATCTCATACCCTTTCATTTTTAATGGATCTACATGTTATATCAGCAACCTGCTCTACACATCGGTTGATGTGTAAAGGATACTTGCTACATTTGCTCAACCAGCCTCCACATCAACACATAATACACTCTCTGAGATATTAGTAGTCTGGAAGAAAGGTAAGAGGAGATACTGAGCGAAAATTTAATACCAGCCTATGAAACCATTTGACTGATGGTCTGGTTTATTTTGATAAAGGAAAAGCATACACCTGTGGTCCTCATGGAACTCCTCACCAGTCGTCAATGACATCGCATTTTATGATCCAGAATTGTCAGATTGATCCATTCAATGGATAGATTTTTATACATATCTTCATTTAGAATAGCATTCTCCAAAGACTAGTTCATTTTGCTATGTATCCTTGTTCATCTTGTTTTGTGTTGTCTTAAGTTCTATGATAACTTGAAGTGATGCATGTCTGTACTATGATTTACATTGTCTATGTCTGAGTAACTAGTATCTTCCTAACTACAACGTTTAAAAAGTGTAGATTAAAGATCCCATGTACCATCATGAATCCGTGCTTTTGAATTGTTTTAGTTTACAATGAAGCAGTTATCCCCTTATCCATTCCAGTTTACTAACACTTTTCTAAGTAGTATCAATTTTTAATTGATTGTATACGCCACAGATTGATATTGACGGCGTACCATTAGAAACCCGGGAGCACTGGATAGCAGTTTCGTTCTAGTACGGAACTCTTGGGGTGCGTATTTCTGATAAGTTCAACGCTAGAACGAAACACCTGTCCAGTGCTCTCGGGTTTTTAATGATACCCCGCCTATATCAATCTGTGACATATTCAATCAATTAAAAATATCAGTTTCCACAAAAGTAACCATCTCTCAATGTCATAACAATACTTTACATAATTATATCTGTATGAGAGAGTGTTAAGTGCTTATATGTATGTGGTCACGTAGGTTGGGGTAGTGGGTGATTATAACAAACTATATTTTAGTGAGGGCAAACGATTATTAGAATATTTACCACATTACCTATGTGTCAAGGTCACTAGATTTTATTACAATGTTTTTATTGCTACTGCTATCAGGATAAACCACTCTGGCTATACTAGCTATAATGTTAGTTACTTTTGGTTCTGCCTTCGTAGAAAAATCGGTTGAAGGTGGGTAAAACGAAAAAGAAAATACTTCGTGCCCTAGGGCTAAGTTGTATTGTCAACTGTAAATGTGTATGATAACAGAAGAGTGTTTCATTCAGACAGCTACCATTGCAGTGATACTGCATTGCTATAACAGAACGGAGCTAGGAAACATCAGCGTTTAAACTGTATACAGCACTTTACCCCATGAATTTCTTTCTCTGGCGGTAAGGCATTTTTGAGTACGGACCTCACGAATCAATAATTGCTCATGAGAAGGTTATGTATAAGATGTTCGGGCAGTTGTTCCACTTCCCAGTCAGTTTTTTTTTCAAATACTTTAGAAACACAAACTACTCCACTGTGGGCGTAACCAGGAATTGATGTCCATCCTCATATCTTTAGTAGCATTACAGACTAGTTGCTAAAGGATAATCAGTTCTGAAACCTGTTTTCTTCAAAACTGTATTACACCTTGAACTAACTGCAGCTAGACAACTAGTGAAAATTACGAAGGGCAATATAGGTGTTTTACTCTTGTAAAGAACACGTCAGTAGTGCGTATTCACGACACTAACAGAAATAAAACCATTAGCCTCGAAACACTTTATCTTCCGACCACTGAATTCGTATATAATGCTTTATATTTTCAACTTCAGTCAATTAGTGGTATATTACACGACCTCATCCTATTCTATAAATGGGTGTGGAACTACTTCTTATTCGAGATGATTGAATACCAATGATCACAGTTTCTCAACAGAATCCCATATTGCGACAGAGTAGCTGTCAGCGACTTCCTAGTTTTCAATGTTTGTCAAGTTAAATGTGATACGTCATGTAAATGTGACATTTTCAATGTTCAATAAATTTGTTGAACCCAACAAATTAAATCATTTCATCGATTTAGGGAGTGAGTGTTGCATATTAGGAAGTGTAATTTCAAACTCTTTAGTTCAAATCTTTCTTGTAAGCTACATTAGTCTACCAAACGAGCGAGAGTTGATCGAAAGTGCTAGATAGATCACACAGCGAACATTGAAAGCGTTGCCGATAATTCCAAACTTTACTGTTATAAAGATGATATGGTTATTATCAATATACCCAGAAATTTTCTAAAATACTGCGTGTTTATGGATCCAAACCAGCAACAAATAGCGTTGGTGCTTTTGTCTACTTATAGTAGTCAGTAGTATATATGTGGTTGGTGTAACTATGACTCATAAAATAGTTGGTTCTCTTGTTATCCTAAAGCAAATCAAGTTGTCTGCATGATGGAAATTTTTACAGCGAACCAAACAACCTCTTGTACAATGTTTCCGTAACAAATAGTATGTTCTTCACGCTTAGTGGCCAAAAGTTGTATGGTCGCATTTGGTATATAGTTAAATCGATATACACCTGGAATGTGTCAAGATTTCTGGTTCATCTGAGTTCTGTTCATCCTTCTTAGACCTTGCGGTTTGTTAGGTGGAAGACTGAGACCGGCTGGCATTCTAATGGTGCGAGGCTATTATGTAAAATAGTGTGCATGGGTGGTTTGTTTAGTACATAATAATCATCCTTGTGGTTGGCACTCATGTTCTCTACTTCCGTGAAACTGGTCAGTCTTAACCTAATTCTGGACTGGATTTAATTGATTGGTTGGTATCCCTTGACTCAATAATATGTTCAGCCTAGTAACAATTACCTTATGGCACAGTTTGTCACTGGTTACTACCTTAATGTCTTTTGTGGATTCCGTTTATCGGTTAATACGGTAACCCTAATAAAATCACTATGAGCTGGATGAAGGAAACCCCCGCTCTGTTAAAGACAACAGTAGAGTATGGAATGTAGCATAGTAATAGGAATTGGGTTATTCCAAGAACCTTCGAGAAGGTTATTAATCGTGATTCTAGTTCTACGATGTCATATATACCACAACACCTGAAGATTATTAACGTAGTCGCGAAAAATAACGTGTTTTTTGTATCTTCAATCCTGCCTAACCTGCTTGCTTGAATCTAGTACATTCTTCTCATCTAAAACATATTACGCAACATCTATTTCAGTTTCGTTAATGTTCGCATCAAATATCTAAGTAAATATCCTTCATATTACAGTCAACATAAAAGTCACGAAGAATCGGTTGAGCAAGACATGGGAGTTTCCTTTTTTTTACCACCGAAGCGTATTATTTAAAATACTTTACTGTACATTGAGTGATTATTGAGTAATCCTGTTTGCCTAGTCCTTTTATTACTAATCAAATTGAATTGACCGAGTTACTATGTAACAACTAATCTGGTTATGCAATTGAGTAGTTGAGGGGAGGGTAGTCGATACGATAAGATTATTAATATTTCGATTAAGAGGAACAATTCTATGTGTATAGATATTTCGTTTGAGTTTTGTGTAGGTTGCTGAATTTGATGTCACGAAATGAGCTAGTTTAAACAAATATTTAAAAAACTGGGAAACACTGGATAAGTGTTTCATCTTAGAATAAAACTCATCAGCATTAGTCATCTACAAAGTAATCTATCCCAGGACCTTAAATTTGTGATATCGTATTCAAACTCAACACTCAATTACAATCACTAGTGACTAATTTCATGTAATTTCTTATGCTCTATTAATAAGATGTGATTAGGATATTTCAACCGTATTGAGTATGAGGCAGTTAGCAATGGATGAAGTTATGCTAATATGTAGCGAAATGACTGAAATTAGAAATATCAATCCGTTGGATGCCATTTAAGCGTTCATCTCGAAACCTGAAAGTCCTGAATACTGATCTCATAGCAACAATGACAGACCAGCTTCAGTCTATAACAAATCAACGGGAATATACAAGTTTATCCTAATATGTTTAATCTAGGTTTCGTGATAATTTATATTCTTGAAGGAACTAATGTTCCATGTGGGATTTGAACTCACATCAACCAGTTTCACGGCTTAAGACATTTCTACTGACCTATGCATGCAGTTATTGGTCACCATTTAGGACTGAGATCAATTTAGTTTGATTGATCACTATGTAGTATCCAGTGTTATATCTAACTAACCCTTAGTGCTAATCGAATTTTATCAATCAGTATATGTCTATTAGTTTTAAATAACTAAACGTTGCATGCACTATGTTTCGACGTTACGTAACCGTAGGTAATTAGAGTGAAAGTTAACACATTACCACTGTGTATGAATGTGTTATCCACAAAATGATCAATCTAAATTTCATGATAAAAACCCTAATGTAAGTGTAGTGTTGAATTGAGTACAGAGTTAATCAGTTGTTGTAACACACTTCAATATAAAATTGAGGAATTTTGATAATAAGTTCAAACTTTATGACTAACTTTAAGAACTATAGCAACAAAAAGAATGAAAGTGATGTATGTTAATGTTACATTGTTAGTATTTCAAAATACTACTTACAATGTAATTCAGTAATTGAATAGTTGAATTTTATTCGATTGTAATAAATGAATTGATGTAGTATCATTTTCAATAACATGAATATGAAATGGTAAATTAATTAAATAGGTTACACTAATGTATTATTGTAATAGTGTAAAGTGTAATATTACCGGTATTTTGTTACTTTGAATGTATGTATGTGTGTGTGCTAAATGGTAGGATAAAGGGTCATAGATTGACTACATTGCCAATGCTACACATCATCACTGTGCATATTAACACACTAATCTAACCATTACAGTACAAACACACAAAACGATAGACATAAGTACATACAGAAAACGCACATTATGTATATGTATATTCGTTAATAATAGTAAGAGATGAGGTGGGGATGTGTGTGGGGGGGGTAATGACCTAATAAAATAAAGATGTTTATATGTGTATGTATGTATGTGTATGAGTGTAAATTGTGTGTAGACTGCAATATGTCTATTTATGAACATGTCTATAACTCACTGATGCGTTTGCATGACATATCGATGTGTATTTTTTGCAATCTAGTTAGCTACAAAAAGGAAATGAAACATTGTTGCCATCATACATATTCAGTTACTTGAATTTGTGTAGAATGTATGTTAAACACGTGTGTTAAAAATGGAACACAGATACTGATCCCTCTCTTCCCCACCCCTCCCTTAGAAGAATGGGAAACTGATAAAAATCGATGAGGAACTCATAAACATTGTACATGAATGAATAACGGTAAGACCTAGTAGACTTGAAAAAGGTCAGGAAGTTCATGTAAAATGAAAAAGTTTAGTTACTATAAACTATATACACATGACTGAAATGAATTAATAATTGCAAAGTATAAATTCAAGATCTATTTCATTAAAATAATGTTACAGATTTTATATAATCGATCGAATATGTTTGGAAGAAGTTCCATGAAATCATTCAGTTGTAATGAATTTGTATTGAGAACTAAGTAGAATTGGATAAATGTTTCGTTCTCGTATAGGACTCGTTGCACAAGTGTGACTGTCTGGACTCAGTGGTCTAGTGGTGAAACGCGGTGGCGTTCTGCACGAAACGGACTGAGTTCGAATCCCAGTGTGAACATTAACATTGGGATGCAGGTACATCCAGCCGATGAGTCCAAAATAAGACGAAACGCGCTTTCTGGATTCCACTTGCCAGTCACAATCCAACTTATATAATAGATTAAACATAGTTTTCTGCTGATCAGCTAACATCAAAAGATTTTTTATATGCAATGTTTAGTCAGTTAAACTAATAGTTACACATTCCGATTTGATTTATAGTCACATATTACGACGAAATAATTATCCGATACCACTTCTTCGTATTCAATCTTTGTCTAATTCAGATCAATTCTTGGCTGTTTTCTTTTCCTTCAAATAAATAAACATAAGTATTAATTTAATTTGATTCTTTCTAGACTCCTTCAAATGAACATTCATATCACGACATTATAACTGGTGATGCAATAAAAACAACTTCAACACTTCCATCTATAACAAATTCTACAATAACAACACAAATAAATTCTAATGTTTATGATTTACCTGAACCAGAATGGATTACATGGACATTAAAACAATATTATGAATATAGTATAACTCATAGTAAACAAAATGTTGTTTCTGGATTAACCGGTGTTGGGTCGTGTTCATCTGCAACTACAACAACAACGACTAGTGGAGGTGGTGGTGGTGGAGCAACAGGAGTTGTGCCGTTAGATTTCGAACAATCTTTATTTGATCATTTAGGCTGTGAAGAGATTGGCATAGATTTACCAGAAAATCCAATGAATTTACCAATTCAGTTCACACCAAATGCATTAATGATATTTTTATCCAGTTTAGCACATTCATCTCCATATCCACGTTTCTCTGAAGTAGTTCAATGTGCACAATTGACATCACGTCGTTTATTAACTGCATTGGCACGTTATCGTGCTGACTGTCTTTTACTTCAAGCTAATTTAGCTGACATTAAATCGAATGCAGATCAAATGCAGTGTCAATTAAATCAAATTGAAGCAAATTGGTCAGTTATCACACGTGCTATGCAAGTCTCTGAAGGTGCTTTAGAAGTTAGCGATTGTTTAAATCAGGTAAATTTGTAATTTTTTCCCTACAAATTGCTTTTATAATGTGGTATGGTAGGACACAAATATTTATCCGATATCCTCAGCTCACAACGATCAGGTTTCTCACTGGTGAGTTGTAAAATTAACATTTTACAACCAGATTCATATAATGTTGGCGTTAAGATGTCTCAGGTTGGTATATGCTGATATGACATAGTAGATTGATGCTATCTCTCACACCACCACTAACACTCACAATTATCGAGATAAATGAAACTTTTGACTACCTCTGGCAGTTTACCACAAAAGTGAGTTCATACATAGACTCTTATTAATCTTGCGGGAGCTACAAATTACACACCATTCTTATAGACACTACCACAGGACTGCATATCCAATATTTACTCAAGTACTCCTAGTTTAAGTGCTTGGTGTGTATATCCCTTTAGAAAAACATCCGGAAGTTACGCAACATTCATGCTAGTGATTATAATCAGCAATGAATAAACTGAAGATGATTTTTTTCGAAAATCTCCAAAAGTAACGGCGTTATAGGTTGAGTAAAGATTTATTGCTGATGATAATGGACGATGATTAACTTATTTCATAAATTTATTAAACTAAAAACGAATGATAGCACATAATGGGAATCCTAAATGCGATTTCTCCCCCCCCCCTCCTAAAAAAGTATTCACAACTTGCGACATTCCAGTTACGATGATGCCATCTAGTTTACGATGAAATGACTTAAGCTTTTGTTATATGTGGTCTAATGAAACTAGCTGGTTACTCAACCCCGAAAGATGAGTAACTTGGTTCAATTCAGTGATATATTGGTTTGGATCTTAAGTGCTTCAATCATTAGACCACCGTCATCTTGTAATAAAAAAATATGGTATGTATGATGAATAGAATCCAAATGACCCCATTAGTGCCTATAACACTAAGTGAAGTACGCTCTGTTAACAAAAATAACTAAGTAGAAACCACTGAACGAGTAATTTGTCTTATTATCAGACCGTAGTTCCAGTGAGTGCCAATGACTTCACATCAAGTCAAACCCAAAATATCTAATCTCTTTCAACGGGGGCCTAGTCATCATCATCACTGTGCCGATGCCTGATAGTAGGATTCCACTTTAATCTGTTCTAGTTTCTTTTGTTTCTTCTGTTAAATTTAATTTGACATTATCTCAGTTAAATTCATGTTTATAACTGCACATATTGGAAATATGAAACAGCTATACGACACAACGAAGAAACTGGCAGATAAACATGGTAAACCAGAGCGACCGGTCAAGAACAAGGAAGGGTAAGACACTCACTGAGATTTAAGAACAAAAGAATAGGTGGGTAGAACACTTTGAGGAACTCCTAAATAGACCAGCTCCACTAAATCCACCGGGCATCGAAGCAGCACCTACAGATCCCCTGATAAATGTCACTCCACCAACGATGGAAGAAATCAAGATGGCTATCAGACAAATCAAAAGTGGTAAAGCGGCAGGACCTGACAATATACCAGCTGAGGCACTCAAGTCAGATATCAACCTAACAGCAAGGATACTCCACGTTTTATTCAAAAGGATCTGGGAGGAAGAACAAGTGCCGGCAGACTGGAAAGATGGACATCTTATCAACATACCAAAGAAAAGAGATTTGAGCAAATGTGACAACTACAGAGGGATCACGCTACTGTCGGTACCAGGGAAAGTATTCAACAGAGTGTTGTTGAACAGAATGAAAGATCCAGTGGATGCTCAACTTCGAGATCAACAAGCTGGTTTTCGTAAGGATCGGTCGTGCACAGACCAAATCGCAACACTACGGATGATCGTTGAACAATCAATTGAATGGAACTCGCCACTGTACATCAACTTCATTGATTATGAGAAGGCGTTTGACAGCGTAAATAGGAGAACACTATGGAAACTTCTTCGACACTACGGTGTACCAGAGAAGCTCGTCAACATCATCCGGAACTCTTACGACGGAACACAGTGCAAAATTGTGCATGGAGGACAACTGACAAATGCATTCCTAGTGAGGACAGGAGTCGGACAAGGTTGCCTGCTCTCACCTTTTCTCTTCCTCCTAGTGGTTGACTGAATCATGAAGATCACCACATCTGAGGGGATGCACGGAATTCAATGAACAAGTAGGATGCAACTCGATGATTTGGACTTTGCGGCTGATCTAGCTCTCTTAGCACATGCACACCAACAGATGCAAGCAAAGACAACCAGTGTAGCAGTAACTTCAGCATCAGTAGGCTTGAACATACATAAGGGAAAGAGCGAGATTCCTAAATACAATACACGAAGCGCCAACCCAATTCAACTTGATGGAGAAACTCTGGAAGAAGTGAATACTTTCACATATCTGCGAAGCATCATCGATGAACAAGGAGGGTCCGATGCAGATGTAAAGACAAGGATTGGCAAAGCCAGAGCAGCATTCCTACAGTTGAAAAACATATGGGACTCAAAGCAACTGTCAACTAATCTCAAAGTCAGACTCTTCAATTCGAACATGAAACTTGGAGAATTACTGCAAACATCATCAGACAGATACAAGTATTTATAAACAACTGTCTACGCAAGATACTGAATGTCAGTTGGCCGGAAACCATCAGCAACAGCTTACTATGGGAGAGGACAAATCAACTTCCAGTAGCCTCAGAGGAAATTAGGAAAAGACGTCAGAAATGGATAGGACATACATTACGCAAACCATCAGACTTCATCACGAGACAAGCATTAACATGGAATGCAGCTTGGAAATGGAAAAGAGGAAGGCTAGAGAAAACGCCGCGTCGAGAATCGGAAGCAGACATTAAAAATATGAACAGCAACTGGAAACAATTGTAAAGGATTGCTGAGGACAGAGTAGAATGGAGAATCCTTGTAAGCGGCCTATGCTCCTCAGTGAGGAGTAACGGGCATTAGTACGTAAGTAAGTAACTGCATATATTCATTTAGCAGCTGCTGCTAGTTTATTTTCATGTATACACAGCAATTCTGTTAAAGCTTCACAATGAAATCATCTAGCTAAAAGAATAAAATTCTCAGAAAGCCTCGTTGTCAGCTATAAATTCTCTTTGTTTTCTTCACAACCCCATGATGGTAACTACAATGCAGTAAGATTGTATGTTGTGGAGATTTTTGTATTTGATATAACAAATTGATCTGGCCTAAACAATTGTTGTAAACTAGACGCTTGAAGACTCCCATACATAAACGAAACAGTTGTAAAGTGCCAGTTTCTAACTTAGTGTTTGTCTCACCCAAATCACTTTTTGTGTTATTAAATAAAAACGCAACAATTTCTACAAAACCCAATTGAATTTAATGTTATCCAACTAGTGACTAACATCATTAGGTAGTTCCGTAACTATTCCGAGATTTAATTAGTGGAGTTCAGCTATATAGAACTTATCCACTGACAGCAATGTGTGCGTTCACGCACCATGTCATGAATTATCTGAAGTTAAAAGGTCAATTGCCAGATGCCGGAGCAGCGGTGCAAGGGTTATGAGTTCTCTGTTAAGCCTGAATGTTATGGTCTCGATCCACTGTAAGATAATTAGCCCTCATGTTAGGGTTAGTCAGCTATCCTGAGATTCTTGGTTTTCAATAGTCGTATTCATGAGATCAAATGTACAGTTGTTGTTTATGAATCGTTTATTTTTAATGAAAAATAATAAGACAGACAGACAGTTACAACGTAGAACTTAGTATATGCGTACATCAGTTCAAGTTGCCATGCCCAAATTAGCAGATAGTGATTAAATTGTCGGACCAAATCCCAGAGTAGGGGAGGTAGTAACAGAGTTAGTATTACTGGAAAGGAATAGAAATCAAGGATAACATTTAAGAAAATATAATTCAGTAAAGAGAAAATTATGATAAGTTCAGAAGCTTAGAATTTGGAGGAAGACAAGGAGTGGATGCACCTGCACCATTGCCAACGATTTTGAACCATATCACCCAGAGTCTCTAACCATTTATTACGAGCGTCACACGGACCCCAACCAGGTAGTCTGCACCTATTAACATGGCTCAGACCAACTGTCAATGACTTCATGGACTGGTGCCATGTTTTGGTTTGACCGCCCCTAGCTTTCTTTCAGCCTACTCCCGCACCAGACAGCATTGCTCGTCGAGGTAGGTGGTGGTCAGGAATACGTAACACATGTCCTAACCACCTTAGTTGATTGTGATTTACTTCTTCATTAATAGACTTATCGTATCTACCTAGTACTCTATTCCTAACCCACGTATTCCTTAATCAGTGGTCTTAGAATACACGAGCAATGCTTCGAAGACATCTGTGATCGTATACTAGGAGCCTACGAATATCCTCTATCCTTAATGGTCATGTTTCATATCCATAAAGTAGAACGGATCTAACTACTGGGCAGGAAACGCGTCCTTTGGTCAGTAGTTAGATGTCTCGCCTACACCACAGGTGATGCAAATTCCCAAAGGCTAATCGGGCCTTAGGTATACGCGCAGAGATTTCAGCAGACACCAGACCATCAGGGCCAAGATCCCAGTTAACCTCGTTGCTAAAACTGGACCACCATCCTTAAATATTTCAGGGGTTAACCCATCAGGTCCTGCTGCTCTCCTTTGTTTTAGATTCTTTATAGCCTTCTCAACCTCACTAAAACTTTGGGGGGACCAATGTTAATTTTCCATTCAGATTGCTTGGGAATGGTGAGCAACTGGGATGAGGCCGAGGGCCAACTAAACTGTTCCCTAAAGTGTTCTGCCCATCGGTCCAACCTTCTGGATTGACAGTGAATAATGGTCCCATCTTTATCAGAGATAATTCCACTCACAGTTGGATTTCTGATACCTGTTTCCTTGATAAATCTGAACAGTTGCCTACTGTTACTTATTGCCGCTACCTTTTCGAATAGTAAGAAGAAACATTTTAGTTCAACGAAGTAAATTAGAAATAGGAAGTAAATTTAATAGTGATCTTTAAAAAGCCATCACCACAGTGCACAACTTTCTAATTTGTACTTCCCTCTAGCCAATTGTTTTTATTTTATAGATAATTTTGATGAGTGATTCTAGTGAGGTAATGTGACTAAAAGTTATTAGATGTTCAGTAGTAGAATTGATGATAGGATACTTAGTGAATCTAAACTTTATTGAAGAAGTTGTACAACTACCAATGACCTTGAAGCTCCTTTTAACCAATGAGAACGCATTTGTAGATAAAAAATATAATTTATTAGGGTGAGCTTGTATCTTCCCGTTGACTGACCAGCTTCAGTCCATAACAAATCAACGGTAAGATACAAATTCATCCTAATAGCTATGTGCCCGTTGCACAAGTGTATCTGCATGGACTTAGTAGTTTAGTGGTGAACGAGGTGGCGTTTGACACGGAACGGACTGATTTCGAATCCTACTGTGGATGTCAATATTAGGATGAAGATATATCCAGAAGACGAGTTCCAAATAGGATGAAACGCACGTCGCGGATTCCGCTTGCCGGTCACAATCCAACTTAAATAAATTATAGTTTATTATGAAAAATGATTTTAATAAGTTTAAAAAAATTACACAGGATACAAAGTTTTTACATGATTAGTGAACTTTTGAAGGTTAGAGATGGGTTCATTGATATTAAGTTCATAATATGACCGATATAAAAACTCATCCATATAACTCCAAATCATGTTATTTCTAGAACCTATATATGGTCTAAGAAACTCCTTCAGATGTTACCAATATCCTTCGATGCTTTGTGTGTGAACACCAGTCTTCGAGTCCACAAAATACCTTTCATGAACTACGACATAGTGAACGTATTAAAGTCCACGAACAGGCTGATAAGCTCTCCAGTCGTTAATATGAATTGTAGCTTTTTGTAGAACGTACATCTAAATTATTGATATGACGGTCCTTTCAGTTCGACCTGGGATACACTGGGAATGTCCCTTTTCTCAATGTTCGGTCGTAAATACCAAGAACCTACCAGTAAGATTAAAGTGATTAGTATTTACCCATTCAGTTCTCAGACATCGCCAACTGTTATATTTTCTCCTTCTATCAGCTGTTTCATCTATTTCAACAGTTTTTCCGACGCCTCCTAGTGACAGATGCAGACGTAACATCATTTATGCTCATATGTCACTGTAGTGCTGATACTTGGCTTACATTTACAAGTGACGATGCCAATGAAACAAGCAACTGCATTGACCACAATACAACTAACATGCAAGCTTGTCTTAGTGTCACTCTAGACTGGTTAAGGAAGTTGCCTGTTCTCATTGATTTCTTCTGCCTGCAACCATTGCATTGGAAGACAACTCCATCTCACGTCTCTGTGTGAGCTATATTGAATCCACAAGCACAAGTCAACTCTACAAATAAATCCGATAGCTTGCAGATTAGTAATAATAACGTCCCGATAGAAAATTCCGATCAACCGATCCAATGTAAGCATTTTGAACCAAATTCAGAGCGTGACCTTGAAACGATTACTCTGATTCTCATTGGCTCTTTCAAGTTCGCCAGCAAAGTTTAGTTCCACCCAAAAGCTGGTAAATTTGCGTGCACCAATTGATATAGCTTAAAGCGGAACTTTTTGTTTGACATATTCACTAGTCGAAATCTGGTAGAAAAGAATGTTTTTTGTTTAGATATCAACAGTTTATTTTTTATGATCTCGATATAACATATCTCCTTTGAATTCAATATTCATAAAAAGCTTCTTTGATACACTCTAGATACGAAATTAGAATTGATTACATAACCTACTTCGCTGAGTATTCCTTACTTTTCTCCCAATGAATTTCTTTAATTACTTATTTTCCTTCCTGTTATTATTTTGGTATAGCTATATTCTACGGAATTAGCAGTTACAATATTTCGACAATTACAAAATAATCACTTATCGAAACATCCATTTTCAACAATCTCATCCTCTACTTCATCTTCATCATTTCATGGTCATAATAAATCATCACAATTACATCATCCACTTTCACACACACATCAACAACAACAACATCTTTCTTCACAACAAACTCAACATCACTTAAAAAGGCATACTTCACAACAAATGCATTTAATTACATCATCACATCAACCGTATGCTATTGTGCCTTTGTCGAATTCTTCAATTTGTTCTTCTGAAGAGCATGATGTATTACCTGTAATTACTAGTACTACTGCTAATACAATTGTACAACAACAGATTCCTTCAATGAATCACTTCAATTTGCATACTTTAAAATCATTTAGGTGAGTAATTAACTTATACAAAGATGAATAAATCATAATCGGTAGAGTTTTCCTTTTATTAAAAAAATTCAAAGTCAATGTTAATTAATTGGTTTCCTAGAAAAATGTTTTGTCAACAAAGAGTGATTAACTTATTTAATCATTGTAAAATATACGGTTCTTAGAGGTAGATGATAGGTGAACCTACTTAACTTAGCTTACTTGTTAGTAAGCACTCGACACCAAGGCATACTTGCTTTTTGTTAATTTCAAAACTATCACCCAACTCTATAATCTCTGACTCTTCCACCAAATGCATTCAAGCCTTAGCTTAACACCTGTAGGATTGTAGACAATTAACGTTGACTATCATCTTGTTTGTCTAATACTTAGTAGTGATTAAATTATATTGATCAATTTAGTATGATATGTTTAGCAGCTAGAAATTACTTTTTCCATCGTAAGGTCTAAAAATCTTGGGCTAGATTTCTGGTTGGGTCATGAATGTTGCGAGCTTCGAACATAGACGAAATGTCTGCCTACATCTCCATGTTTTTCACTGGTTGTTTTTACCATAAGTTTTGACAAACTTTCTATCTAATGAAATGCTAAAAGTTATATGTAGGTCTAGAGGCTGATATAGTATAAACAGTCTATAACACCTTTCTGCCATGTCTCTATCATGTTATGCTTGTGTGTTGTGCAAACCATGAAGTGAGTAATTATGAGGTTAGATGAATGGTACTTAAAAAGGACGAGAATTTCGTTGATAAGTTTGAAAATCATGTAGGTATCTAAGAAAAGTTTTACATACGCCCGACCACTGTATGCCTTTACGGATAATGTGTGCTAAGTGGGAAGAAGTGGGAAAACCTAGATATATCATAATTCCTTGATATTAATAAATATTGATATGAATTGTGTTGGTATAAGCAAACTAGATGGTTGTGTTTGCTTGGTATCCACGAGTGTCTACATTTACTGAATGACGGGTTATAATCAGCATTCATCTTCCCCTAGATTTGGAGTTCCGGGTGTCGAATTGAAAAATCTTTAGACTTCCCAACGATATATATTATGGAACTTCAACCAATCTTGTTAATTTGTGTCTAAGTCGTATCCGACTTGATTGAACTATGCTAATCACGTCTTCTTCAGGAATTACTTCATGGGGTCCACTAATTGTTATTATTTGGATTTGTGAAGATTGTTAAATTTGAATTGCACTTTGCAGATTGACCTTAATTGCGTACTATCAATTTATACCCAAAACCCAAATGAAAATCTAATTTAAATCCAATTTTACTGTAATTTTTTTCTCAATGATATTCGTTGTCATATTCATTTACATGTTTTCCTTGTCATCGTAACTGTTTTCTCTTTTAGACAACAAGCTGAATTTTTAGCTTATTCGATCTTAGATAGATATGAAACATCCGATAGTGGTGGTTATGAGAGAATTTTACCGAGAACTTTGTTTAATTCAGTGAATACCAATAATGGGAATATAAATGTGACTGCTACAATAGCAGGTGTTGCTCCCCTTGTAACTAATACTAATTTATCTCTACTAAATAATGAAAATCATCAACAAAATGCTATGCAGTCGCCTACTAGTCCTGGTATTTGCTCTATTCAATCTGCGGTCGCATCATCAAATAGTTTATTAGACAATCATAATCATAATGTTACTACTAATATGAATAATAATAATAATAATAGTATCTATGCAAATTCATGGTATGTTAGTTTAAATCGTGCCAAAATGAATGCTACACAACAATCGACTAATATGAATCTGTCACAACACCAACAATTACCTTCAATACCTTTCAATGGGTCAGTTCCATCTGTAATCAGTTATCAGCAACATCAGCTTAATAATAACATACGATTAAATAACAGTTTACAGTTCACTCACAATCCACGTTCATTTCCAAAGCCGGCTTTCCAAGGTAATGCAAATCCAAATATGACTAGCGGAGTCGCCGGTATTGGATGTGATAACGGCGGCGGTTGTGGTTGGGAGACTCCAGACTCAGGAGCTGGAAGTAGTAGTATCAATGAAATATCATCACAACAACAACAGCAGCAGCAGCTTCAAAGTCAACAGATTCAACAACATCCATCATTGTTGTTATCCTCATCATCATCTTCATTACTATTTGGACATTATTATCAAACTTATGGAGGAGTAGTGAGTAACAATGCTACTAACAACAGTAACAACCACATTGGTAGTAAATTGATTACTCATTCAGATTTAAACTTATTCAATTCTGTATTGGACAACTTACCACCATTATGGACTTTACTTTCCAAAACATCAACATCATTTTATGAGTCCGATTTGGATTCATCGGATTCATCTGATGCACCGGGGAATTTCATAAAGTCTACTGATTTATCAACACATATAACTCATAATAATAGTTGTGGTCAACCATTACCACAGCCTCCTCCTCTACCTCATTTACACAATCATAATTACATGCAACTGTCTAATTGGTCTCGAATGGAAGAACGTAAATTACGTACAATTTACTGTCAATTAATTCATACTTATAAACGTTTAAAATCTATGTTAATTGACCTTCCTAGTTCAGACCAACTGTTAACTATTAATGATACCGATGGTCGTGGTGTTGAAACGACATCTTCAATTGGTCCAACAACTGGTGAAGAAAATGAAAATTGTAAGCTATCAACAAATAGTTCAATACAACAACAAGTGAGTGGTTTAAATCAATGAAGTGAAAGCTTAAGTGACTCGAAATCCTATGTATTATGTCAGGATGAACAGCTGTTGTGGATGTAGTCTACATGAAGTGGTATTTTATTTAAGATCTTGAGGGGATCGATACTTGCATGTTGATTCATAGTTTACAGTTGTTACAACTGAGGTATTTGCACAAATTTTCTGTAGGACTGACAGATGGTTATATTGGTTGAAAACTTAGTAGTCACTGATTTTATATTTTTCTAGCCCTGAATGCTTAAACGTCTTGAATAACAATACAAACATACTTGGTGTGAGTTTTCCTCTCTCTAAATGCAACATATTACTTCAGGATTAGTCTTTTATTAACACCTAGAATGGTCATGGGGGAATGAAGTGATCCGTTCCGTTGAATGTTTATTTATCTTAGAAGTTTCGGTCCAGATGGGTCGGTGTTTGACAGATTCAGAATGCTGCTCTAGTTTTTCCAAATTTACGTCACTTGTGGTGTAGACGAGATATCTGTTTGTTAAACAACGGACGAATAAACTACATCATAATCTACTCTATGACACATGGTCTCTGAAAATAGAAAACAAGCGTGGGTTGCAGGTCTTTGAGCACAGGTGTGTCCGACACCTTACTCATACACTCTGGATCAACAGAGTAGGCAGTACTGAGGTTAAGCACAAAGTACTGGGAAAATATGACAAATTGGTTGATACGACTGTGAATTCTCATTGATAGAGGTGGTTGAGATCACTATCTTTTTCGACACATAGTAATGGATGCTGTAGTTACTCCTTGTTGAACTATATTGTAGTACTTATCATGTTAATTTGCTTTCGACGTGGTAATATGATAGAAATTATATCAGTCGCACATAAATACCAGGTTGTACGTTGTTTATGAGTGATTAACTGATGCGCCTTGTAGGATTTGAACCCATTGTGAATTGTTACAACTAAGCTATTCGAGTCGCCATCGTTGTACAGTAGGACTGGGATACTTAAATTGATTAATCATGGTGATAACTAGTGACACGTTTATATAAAATTTGGTGTTGACTGAATTCTCGTCCTACAGTGAGCTCCATTTCTCTAAAGAATGCAGATAAGTCTTACTGACAAATTCCAACCAACACATAAACAATATTTAGGGTTCCTATCTAGTATCTCTGGCCAACATACTTCAGAAGTTAGTACAAGCAAATGTTGATTGCTCAGTGTCACGAGTTAACTCAGGTTAGAAATGTAAATCACTGCATCTGAAGAAGATACGTTAACAAGGAGCCTATCTCAATCGCAACTAAAGTTTTTCATTTATTTATTATACCAGTTTTTATTTACTGAACTGTCGGTCACACTCTTTGTATAGGCGGATAGTGATAGTACTTAGCTGCTTAAACTTAAGTAGATGAAGTGGGGTTCAATTACTGTACCAGTTGTTTGAAACTACCGCTGACGAACATCTTACTAGAACGAAACAAATTTGCAATTCTTTTGGATTTTAAATGTTCTTTCCTATCCAAAATTAGTTCATTATGTAAAGTTCAATTCTAGCTTTGATATTAAGTAAAGAATCTGCTAATTAAAATAGACTTTTGTAGCCTGGGATTATGCTCAACATTTTCAATATTTAATGATGAGTACGTTTTATCAAGTATGTTAGGTAATTATCAGCTAGACTTAAGGAATTAATGTATTTGATCTCCGTTTCATATTCCCCAACTTTTACCATTGAGGTATTCTGGCCAGAACTACCTCACTTCCTTACCCCTAATAGGATTGACTGAGTACTTTAGATTGTTTAAAACAAACTCTAATCTAAATTACATTGTAATATCCAGAACAGATTTAGTAAATTCATAGTAAAATGGTCGGATATATCGTATACAACCTATTGAACAAGTTAAATAAACTACATTCATGTTCATATACATTCACCCTTATGCACATTTAGATAGTCGTGTTTACATGCATCGAATCCTGTTTCTTAATCTTCTAACTCGTATCAATTGATTACAGGTGTATTTGTATGTATGTATGTATGTGTGTGTGTGTGTTTGGATACATTCACTATGACTTTCTATATTATCATCGTAACTTTTCATCTTTACACAATATCACAGATAACAGAAAAGATAGATAAGTTGACATTACAAATTTCAATAGACAACTATGATCTATGTGGAATATGACGATTACTTCATAGGTATAGAATATATATTTCAGATGTGTATGCCTTACATACACTCACTCATTGCTGAAGTTTTGTAAATCCTATCGTTCTTCTTTGGATGAATATTCCTATACAATTAGATGATTCTTATTATTATGTCTATTCATCATTGAACTGATTACAATTACATGTATACACAAATACAACTAAACAATTGTCTTCTCTAATAGTGATTAACTTTATTCTAGTAAACTGAACAGCATGTGGTTTTCACCTTATGATGTTCGGTTTATTACTTCTTCTTTTTACTTTTTTCACAATACTTAATGAAATTGACTTCAGTTGTCTTCATCTTCACCAAACATACACTTACATACACGTACATCTGATAGCAACATGAATATATCTATATAGAAACATAATACATTAGGGATCTTTTCATTGATTCGTTTATTCTGTAAACAAGTGTATATATAGTTAATATGTGCCTGGAACTGACATCACTTCAGGTCAAGGTTGTATTTGTATTTATGACTACATAAACATTATGTATCTTTGTGCATTTTTCATTATTTGTTTTTACAATGAAACTGAGTAATGTATACATCTTCAATAAAATAAATAATAAGAAAACTACATTTCAAACATCTGGTATCATCTACAACTGTCTATTATGAGCATGTATATTATGCAGTATACAGCCTAATCAGTTCAATAACATTAACATTTATATATTGAAAGTTAGCATAATAGATACAATATTTCATTCGGGATGGGAATTCTACCATTGGATGCCGACCTAGTGGTTCAGATGGTTAGGCATTCGCCGTCAACCTGAAACTCCTGGTGCGGAATCTGAGGTGCGCACTGCTGAAGAATTCCACACTAGAACGAAACAGCTATCCAGTGCTCCCTTGTTTTCAATGATACCCTGCCAACATTAATCTGTAATATATATTCAATCAGATACAATATTGTTGTTAATAGGTATTCAGTCAATAACTAAAGATAAAAGAGAATAAGTCTACACAAATACAAAATAAAATAAACTATCATAAACTAACGTCTAATGACATCATTCAGAATCAATTACATATGTAACTTAAATTAACATTTAACTGTTTTGTGTAGATCTTACACGTTGAATCAATCCAAAACTGATTGTAGACTATTCTTATAAAATTTTCACTGACAATGTATTTACATCTTCCCAATGATTTATCATAGATTGAAATTGATCAGTCTCTGATGCCATATGTTCATCCTGAATGGATTGCCTCGATATAACGATAATTCACAAGTATTGTTTAAGTTGGATTGTAACTGGTAGACAGAATCCAGGATGCAAGTTTTGTCCTCTTCAGAACTCGTCAACTAGATGTACCTACACACGTATAGCTTTGTGGACTCAGTAGCCTAGTGGTGAACAAGGTGGCGTTTGGTAAGAAACTAACTGAGTTCGTGTTTCGGTGTTAACATCAACACTGGGATTCAGCCATGTTCAGAGGACGAATCACAAATAGGACGAAACGCAAATCCTGGACTTCGCTTACCAGTCACAATCTAACTCAAAAAAATAATTATGTAGAATTGATAAATTTGTGCCTTTGACATAATGTTTTAAAACACTTCTCAGTGAAACGACATAAGACAACCGACGATCAAATTACTTTAGTACACTGTTCATTCCATCAGAACTTTGCAGCCCATGCATACTGTTGATTTGAAATTAAAGTATCTCAACTCGCTTAGTTGAACTTCCTGTATCCACTGATCCGGTTTCAGTCATTTATCAGCCTCACCTTTATAAACTTCTTGAGAATTATTAAATAGCATCATACCTATGTAGAGGGCCTTCTACTGTTTGCTACTAAATACTTAACATCAAAATATAGTGTGCACCCTATCATGTCTATTATTTCACTGTCCTTTCCCACTATAATGTAACTTCCTCAACAGATTGCAGTTACCACTTAATGAATCGATCAGTCTTACAGAAAGGTACCAATAGTTTAAATATCTAAGTAACAACACTTCACATTGTGAAACTTAAACTCCAATAAAGAACACTAATACTCTTAATGCATCGGATACACTTTGTTGACGAGTAAAATATAAACTGTCGACTATACTCAATCACCGAATATTGAAACGATAGTAAATTGTATGTTGAGTCACCTAAACTTTGGTTTTTGCATATTATTACTTATATTTCTCCATTGATTTTATACTTGTCCTTTTTTTTTTTGCTTATTGATTATCTGTCTATATTCCTGTACCGTGTTTATTTCATTTTGGTTTTTAATGTCTTCATATTCTTTTTTTTTTTTTTCGTTCTCTCATCGGATTGTTATCTTATTGTACTAGCCGACTTCATTGAATTCCTTGCGTAAATTACCAATGACTGTAGTTTTAGAAAATTCTGTCCTATTACAAGTAAGTATGTATCTATGTGTATTACTTTTTATCTTTCCCTAATATGTGCGTACATATAGATATATTACTTTATTTGAAAAGTTAGTAGTAATGATACTGAAGTTTTTCAATTAATGCTGAAAGAAAGTATTCAGTTAATGACAGTTGATTATTACAAGTTCATGTTCATTGTGTTGAATATCTATGCGTTATCAGTTGACTTTGTACGATTGTTAAAAATTTAACCGAAGGAAGGTTAGCAGAATTATCGAAATTATCATTTAATATCATGGATTCATTTGAGTTCGATAACCAATTGAAAATCAGGAACTGGTACTGAACAACTGTTTTGTCGTAGTATGTGACTTTTTCAGTGGTAGTGCACATCCACAACCTCACCTCATCAGGCTTCGCTAAAAACGTTTAAACGTTAGACAGATCACTGAGCCAACATCCAGTAGTTGATATTTCTAACTGTGTAAATTAGCGATATATTTTTACGATATCATCTACCTCTGTAGATAGATAAATGCAAGACACCCGTTATAATTGAACTCCACTGGCTACACTTTTTCATTTTAACTTTAAGAATTGAAATCATTCAACAAGAAGGTTTAGACGTAAGGTTACCGCCATAGTTAAGAATTATCATCGCCTAATCATTGTCATTATTAAGACGATTAATTCCACTAAATAGTGATTACTTGTGATAGTGACATTCAGAATTTTTGATAACATCTAATTATTTACCTTTAAATGATATCACGAATACAGATAAAAGAATAAACAGTTGGTAGAAGTCTTCAGGAAACTATGGACCTAGGTTTCGTGCTACTTCTTATTCATCAGCATGATGTACGGTAATCTATAAAATCTAATCTGTACTTAAAGGGCCGGGGTAAACATGACATTAATCAACACACAGTGACAAATCAACGTGAATATATATATATGGGGGTTATTGGTTTTCTTTTTGAACTAGGTGGTCTAATTGTAGAGTTTTTATTATCCTTATTGAACAACATTGTCAGGGACTACTTCGTATATGGATGAATATTTTAGTTGCTTCACAATTTCACTTCATACTGATGAGCTACTTTGGGATTGGTTATTTTTATAGATTTCATTGTCTTCATTTAACAATAAATACATTAGTATGGTTATATCTCATCTTTCAGGAGTTATGTTGTGTCAAAGAAGAATGTGCAGATCTTAAAGTTCGTGTTTACTTACTTGAAAGAGAACTTCGTGCTAATCGATTAACATTAGATAGTCGTGCTGCTGCTGAATGTGCCTTACGTGCTCATCTTAATGCTTTACTAACTGAACAAAACAATCGACAATTAAATTCAAGCAACGATATACAGAAAGAAAATTATACGACCACCACTACAACAACAATAACTCAGTCACTGTTAGGATCAAATCAACATGAAACAGTTTTATTGAGAGGTCAAGTTAAGGTAATTGCTTAACTTAAAATGGTTTTATGGAGATTAACTTTTTTGATTTGTTGCTAGTATACTTCACAGATTGATTTTGGTTAGGTACCATTGAAAACTACGGCGAACTATTAGACAGCTATTTCATTCTACTATATGGCTAGTTAGTAGTAGTGCATATGCAAAACCCCAACAACATGGATCGAACCAAAACATCTTTAGATCTAATGGCAAACCACTTCTCCAAGTCATTCTCGAAATTCTAGTGAAACATAGCGACTAGTGAAGTTCAAATAATTTAGGAATGAGATAGTTGTCGTCAACGATATTGAATGATTGTCACTGCATGTCGGCAATTAATTGAAGTGAAAATCCTACCATTTGACTCTTGGTGGCTTACTGGCACAGATCTTTCAGTATTTGATGCTGCACCTGATGATTGCCCGTTACATGTAGCAACTAAACTCTCCGATTCTAGAACGAAATAACTGGGAACGAATTACTTTAAGATTCGGATTCAGTTATACGAAGCACTCTTTGATGACCTGTTCTTGTGCCTTGCAAGTGTCATGTGTTTATGCACACATGTATAAACAACATAGAACCTGGAACATGTGTGCATCGGTCGAAGTTACCACATCTCAGCAGCATAGTAAGATTAATATCAAATCAGTTGAAGTAATGTTTACTTCAATGTGAAAATACATAATATGGTCCAGGGAGGAAGAATTAATTCGTGAGAAGATAGCTAGTGAAATAAATTAGAACTTATAGTGTAGAGGAGGATAAGGAATAAATAAATCTTCAACACCCTGACTGGTTCTGAGCCGTTATCTAGAGTCGCTAACCATTGGTTATGACGTTCGCGCGCATCCCAACCAGACTGTTTACATCTAATATGTCCCAGATCATCAGTCGATGATTTCATGAACCGATGCCAAGTTTTGATTTGGCTGCCCCTAGCTTTCTTCCATCCTACTCCTATATCAGTCATCATCGCATAACTGTTGTATGAGTTCGTTTGATAATGTCGGTGTGGGGGGGTGAGGTCATCACTATCTAATTAGTAATAGTAATAATTGTTCTTCATTTGAATCACCATAGATACACACATTTGATTTGTGAAAGTTGAAGGTTAGTTTATTTTAATTTCTATCTTTCATTTATAGAATTTATTGCAAGCTCTTGAAGCATTACGTAGTAGTACAGAAATACAACAAGTACAAAGTGAAGAATTAGTCAATGATTTAAAACGTGCTAATAGTGCACTGATAACAGCATTTGATAAAGTTAAACGTAAGTATACAACACGTATTAAAAAGTTAGAAGAACAATTAAATTCATTACAATCTATGCAATCAACATATTCTAATTCGTCTATTGGGAAGACTACACCACAGACTATGTTGAACACAACAAATATTCACAATACTACTATCAATACTACTGCTACGACTACTACTACTACTATTAACAATAAAAATCATGTAAATAATACTTTAGATTTATCTAAAACACTATCTATAGTTAACGATATGCATAATCTTAATAAGAACTTACAAATTCATTCTGGAATATATTCCAATAATAGTAGTATACAACAAACTTCAACAACACATTCATTGAATAGGCCGTTATTTATGGATTACAATTGTGATTTGTCATCAATCCCAACATCTTGTATTCCACCTATCCCACAACATTATCAGCATCCTCAACAACAACAACATCAAACTACTCAACTGAATACACCTCAACTTAGAACAACTCATCAACATTCATCTACAAACTTAGTACAAAGTATCAATTCAAAACATTTACCTATTCATCATTGAAAACAACAAGAAAAACAACATCACAGTCAACATTGAATAATAGAATATAATGTTGAAGCATTATTTGTTGATTTTGCACTGTTCCTTCTCACTGTCTCTCCTTGTCTGGCCTTTCAACTATACTGTACAGTTTACCAACAAGACAATTATCATAATCACTATCCCTTCATTCGTATTCTTTTCATTTTTATATCATGATGATCTGGTATTTTGTTCTTTTCATTTTCTTTTTATATGTGAATATATTGAATTGAAGATAATAGTCTACAAAAACAGTTTTGTTTTATGATCACTTTCTCATATGATGAATACTACTGTGAAATACTACTTATATCTATTATATATTGACACACGCATATACACACACACACATACATATTCATATACTGAATGAATTAATGTTCCATAGTGATATGAATATGCCTTATCATTAATTTATTTGAAGATTTATCATCATTTTATCTATTCATGGATTATTTCAATTGTCTAAGATAATGTAAAGTATACAAATTGATACTTCTGACTAGACTACTTTCAACAGGATACACAATACATTATGTTATGCAAAAGTGAATGAATGATACTTTAGTTAAAGGAGAAAATAGAAAGAAGAATGTTTATCATGTTGATTTTATTGTTTAATTTTTTTTTTTTTTTTTTAAATCTTAATTTTTATTTATATTTATATCTATCTATGTATACTACTTAATTACTTATTTTGCTTTGAATAAATATTCACATTCATGCTTAACATCAATATGGAATACTTTATAAAGAAGAAGTTTACAGATATAATGTATACGTATATTTACACAATATGAACATGTAAGTGTTTTTATTCACCTTCAAATACATAGATTATTACTCTTCACCTCACTTTCACCTCTTGATCCTTTTCTTTATAAAATAAGTTATTCATTCATGAATCAAGTGTAGATATTACAAAGTGAGTGAGTGTTTGGAATGATGAGAATACAACTACATAAAATCCACTAGGGTATATTAACATAAGCTATACTGTGAATGAATATCAAGTAGGAGTTCTACCATTGGATGCCGACGTTAGTGGTGCAGATAGTTAGGCGTTCGAGTCAACCTGAAGCCCCTGGTGCGGAGTCGTGGGTGCGCACTGCTGAAGAGTTCCACACTAGAACGAAACAGCTGTCCAGTGCTCCCTTCTTTTCAATGATAACCTGCCAACATCAATCTCTGATATATCCAATCAAATAAAATACCAAGTAATAGAAAATCTAAATGAAATAGTTATCTACTAACTACCTTCAAACCAATATTAATGTCACTTTGAAGCTATATTTCACTATTGATGACTTATTCATTATAAACGATAGAGAATTGAAGAAATATACTTTATCAGATTAAGATTCTGTAGGAGTTCACATCAAAGGAGAAGACAATTACTGTTTGTAAAGCTTTGCATTTTTTTTATTATAAGTCAATAAGAGCTACAAAACATTGAAAATGTTACATTGAAATGCATACTTGTCCATTCGATGAGTTTTTTAATATGCATAATAGATTTTGTTGCTAACCACCATTAGAAATAGTGGTTAGGAAACAATAAACTAATGTGTTTACTTACTAAAAACGATGTAAACATTTCCATCTATGTTGATTCTGTTGCATAATCAGTTGAATGATATATTTCATTCTGTAAAAGTAGACAAAAAATAGAATATATTTATTATTGTTCAATTGGGATGGTTATTTTTGTGGAGATTGGCTACTTGATTTGATTGGATATAGCACAGATTGGTGTTGGAACTCTTCAGCAGTGCGCACCCCAGATTCCGCACCATGAGCTTCAGGTTGACGCGAACGCCTAACCATCTGCACCACTGGGTCGGCATCCAATGGTAGAATTCCCACTTCCATCAATTTGTGATATATATAGCGCGACGATCATCCATTGTCATTGGTGATAACTGTCTCACTCCCGACAAGTCTGAATTGCACCAGTCACGACTTCTCACTAGAGCTTCAGAAACATCCTGGAGTTAGTCACAAATGAGCTCATTTTTATAGTTCAATCGGGATGGTTATTCCACACTAGAACGAAACAGCTGTCCAGTGCTCCCTTGTTGTCAATGATACCCTGCCAATATCAATCTGTGATATATTTATTAGTTTATGTTATGTTTGTTTTATACTTGACAATGAGTTATCTCAGTTGGATACTATTAGAAACGAGATAGTACTAATAGACACTTGTTACATCATAGTATACAACTTTGTATGATTAGTGCAAATTCATAATTCCAATAAGAATCGAATGCACAACCTATAAGTTTTTCACTTAACGCTTAGTTATCAATATTGTTCGGTTGTAATTAGAATGTATTTGAATCTTCCCGTTGATTTGTTATGGACTAAAGCTGGGTAGTCACTTTCACCACAACAAATCAACGGGAAGATGCAAATACATTCTAATTATATACACATGCCTGTTGTACAAATATGGTTAGCTGAACTCAGTATCTTAGTTGTGAACGCGGTGGTGTTTAACAGGAATCGAACTGAGTTTGAGTCCCCGTGTAAACATCAAGAATGGAATGAAGCTGATTAGTCCCAAATAAGACAAAAAATGCGTCCTGGATTCCACTTGCCAGATACAATCCAAATCAAACAATATTTTTCGATTGGTAGGATTTCCATTTTAATCAACAGCTCCACAATTATCATCAAATGCTATTAGTGATAAATGTTTTACTCTTGACTTGTTTGATCTTCATCAATCACGATTTATTACTAGAACTTTAAGAAAGTTATGAAATAGATCACTGGTTAGGTGATTACTATGATCATGTTCATTTTACAGTGTAAATCTTCATTTGGATTAAGTAATAATTACCGATTAGGTTTAATCCACTATACCAAATGCATTTTAATTCATTCACGGTAACGAAGAATCTGTGTTATGATGTTGAAGCAACGAAAATTCCTGGCCATTCTGGTTTGAATAGTTCAGGATACACAGTCATCAAATAAGGTAATTTTAAATATAACATAAAATGACTACGTTAGTTAGATAGTTACATCATCACAATTGAATTGAATGGATTTAGAGTATGAATTGACATTTGTCCAACATCTACACTTGCATAGATGATGACCGCAACAAATGCATGGAGACACTCGACGATATGGCTCAGAATCGGTCACAGTGGCGCAAGTGTATTCACTCTTTAACCTCATCTAGAACTTGAATTCTATTCTTATTTTCTAGACATCTTTACTTTACTCCTCCCTCTTGTATTCTGTCTATACGTTACCACAATATTCTCGTAGTGCTAGTGTAGTATGGCAACTTGAACATGCAGGCGTTTGTTCCCGGTTCTACATTTCTGCTGCTGCTGCTCCTGATGATGATGATGATGATGATGATGATGATTTATGTTACTACATGAATCAAGTCCACTCAATGCGTTAAATTGTGAATTTAAATATGAATAGTTGTCTGCCATGTTGCAATATGATATTATTTAACTGGAATAGGTGGCATTCGGCATTAAAGGATATCAAACAATATATGCCGTGCATAATTAGAAACAAATGAAAGAGAATTGACCAATATAATCAACAAGACAACACAATATTTATGTCGTGATGTTACTATTCGAATAGAAATTCAACTGAGAACGATTTCGTTTGATTGAGGGAGATGATCTCATGTTTATAAAGGGCTCAATAAGAAAATTACATGATAATGTTACTGGCTTCTGTTCTGAGACATATCTAGTATTTGAAGCCACCAAATTTTAACTTCTTTAAGACGTTGACTAGTAAGTTGTGATTGAGATACAGACATCAGTAATCTTCGACTTTTTGTTATATAATGCCATAAGATGACCACTTCTCTAAGTTTCTGATTCATTATAAACATCGATAAATGATGGGAGTCAGTGTTTAATGATGGTGGCACTAATTGGATTATGATTACTTCGTTGTTGCACAAATTTGTGATGTGATGTTGCCATATGATATGAGACAACGACTATGAAACATAGAGAGTGTCCGATAATTCCCATTCCATAGCGTTCCTTTCATGAATTTATCGTAAATCGGACATTCTGCAGGGAGTCTCATGTTATGATGGGTTGGAAGATATCCTACTATTGACACAAGGCATTCTGGCTTTAATTATGTGTAGATTTATCACAATTTGTCATGCTATAACTACTTCGATATACGAAACTAGTTAACGTTAACAAGAAGTATGTACTATTATGTTGTATTTAATATTCCTATTGATCATTATTTCGATCTTGTTCTATAGAACTAGATCACAATGCATGAGACTAGACATATATAACATGGATCTACTTATCAGTAAGTGAAGACGTCGTCTAAAATATTTTATGTTTATATTTATTGTGTCAACGAATTTCTAGATGGGATGAAATAGTTAATCATTATTCCGAATACATTTCAAAGAAGATATAATTGGCGTGACAAACTGAAGCTTCACACTGAGATATCGTTGCCTCACTCTTTAAGTACACAATTCCTAATCATTCGACTATGTTCTGATGAAGTAGCTTATGTACTGATTGGTTTCTTATGTCATTGTTTCACTGTGGTCTTAAGGCATTAGTAGAGATTATTATGGATAAACTTTTAAACTATGTTTATACATAATTAGAATGTATTTGGATTATCCCGTTGATTTATCATGGACTGAAATTGATCAGTCTCTGTTACCATATGTGCATCCTGAACGGATTGCCTCGATATGACAATAGTTCACGAGTATTGTTTGAGTTGTACAAGTTGCATAAGTGTTACTTTCTGGAGTTCGAATCCCAGTGTGAACATCGACACTGTGATGCAGGC
The DNA here is from genome assembly GCA_034768735.1 of Schistosoma mekongi. Lineage (NCBI taxonomy): Eukaryota > Metazoa > Platyhelminthes > Trematoda > Strigeidida > Schistosomatidae > Schistosoma > Schistosoma mekongi. Next base: position 45,784,596 of record CM068307.1, read on the forward strand.
TGACCCAGTTGATGAGTCCCAAATAGGATGAAACGCGCATCTTGAATTCCTTTTCTTAGTCGCAATACAACTTAAACAATAGTTAGTACAGTTAAGTATTGTCTGTTATATACATTTAAAATCTCTCTTCCCTTTCCACCCTTACTCGGTTAAGAAAAATAGTTTACATAATCATAACATTTTGTAATCTGTATTAGGATAAACTTGTATATTCCCTTTGATTTGTTATAGACTGAAGCTGGTCAGTCATTCTTGCTATATGTGCATCCTGAGCGGATTGCCTCGATATAGCGAATTTTTCACAAGTATTATATAAGTTGGATTGTGACTAGCAAGTGGAATCCAGGACGCGCGTTTCGTTTTATTTGGGACTCATCGGCTGGATGTACCTGCATCCTAATGTTGATGTTCACACTGGGATTCGAACTCACTGACCAGCTTCAGTCTATAACAAATCAACGGGAATATACAAGTTTATCCTAATACCAATGTGTCCGTTGCACAAGTGTGACCGTCTGGACACAGTAGTGTAGTGGTGAACGTAGGAGCGTTCGACATGAAACGGACTGAGTTCGAATCCCAGTGTGAACATCAACATTGGGATGCAGGTATATCCAGCCGATGAGTCCGAAATAGGACGAAACTCGAGTTCTGGATTCCACTTGCCAGTCACAATCCAACTTATATAATTTTGTAATCTGATTAATCAAATTCATAAATCATTGCTAATTTTATCGTCTTCATTGAAGATTTCCATAAATTCAAGACTACTTATAAACACTTAAGTAATTTTATAGTTGAAATAATCTTGAAGAGAAACTTTATTTTTAGGTGGATATATTTATGCAAGTGAACAAGTTGACCATAAAACCAGTCTAAAATTAGCAAAAAAATGTATATTTAGTGCTTACTTCTTTAGTCTTCTTATCAGTTTACTTCACTACCACTTATGAACTATAAATAGGCTTCATTACAAAAAAACTTATATTATAGGAAGAATGTGACTTCTTAGTAGAGATTAAGTCTATGATTATTAGTTCTTATGACAATTGTTCAGTCATTCAATCATTCAGTTGCTAGTCAATGATTAATATAGTCAAGATTTATAATGGTACTTGGTTTTTAATTAGCATTTCATTTCTTCTCGAAATGTGATATGCCGGGAACCTAACGAAGATTAACTATCTTTGAGAACTGTACTTTAGAACATCATTCCAATTATTATGACTGTGGACAGGGTAATCATTTCATTTCTATGACTATTACGTTCCCCTTGTTTGGTCCTTCCGTTTAGTGTATTTACTCTTAGTATATTTTCATTTACTATGTACTACGGTTACTTTGTTGTGTACAAGTTGTCCCCATTCACTGCCACTATTTCGTTTGTTCTGTATCAACATTAGATTCTTGAGTGGTTTAATATGTGGTCTGGTTTTATGTGTATATAAATGCATGATTAAAATACAATACGATCTCGCTCTCTCCGTTTTCCGGTTCCCAATTCTGGTTTCTCAATTTTCGTCCTGGGGGTGAGTGGGCTTAGGTCAGTTGCGCATTATCAACTAGGCACACCTTATTGGCGTTCACGTCTATTAACCACAACCTTCTCTTTCCTTTACGTCATACCGAAGTGATATCAAATCGTAGGAAAAAAGCCAACAGTAAATGAAAAATAATAAGCAGTACGCACCCCAGATCCAGCCCCATGCGCTTCAGTTTGGCAAATATCTAAAACTCTGCAACAATTAGCTGGCATCCAATAGTAGAATTCACACTTCCATCGATTTGTCGGAAATGTGACAGTTATCATCTATAACAATCAAAGTGGGAATTCTATCACTAGCTGCTTGTCGGTTCAGAGGTGCAGAGAGTTAGGTGTTCACTAAACTGAAGCCCCTGGGACTAGATATGAAGTATGCACTATTAAGAAGTTCTACACTAAAACGAAACAAATGTCCACTGCTTCCTGGTACCCTACCAACATCAATCTGTAAAGTAAACAATCAATTGAAAATGTCAATCTTCACAAAAATAATCATTTTGGATTTAAAAATTTATTAATTACACATTAAACTATTCACTAGTCAATATTATTTTACTTACTTTGTTGATGGTGTAGTCGGCATAGATTTCATTGATATTGACATTTTTTGTAGATTTTGTATTGAATAATTTGAAGAGAATTCATTCAATGAATATCCATTAACTAATACTACTTTACCTAAACCACTTGTTAAATAAAGTATTCGAGTTAAACAGTTGAATGTGATAAATTTCTAAAAAGTAGAACAAGAAGAAGAAGAAGAAGAAGAAGAAGAAGTATACATTGTTCAGAATGAACTGTTAAATTATCAATTATACAACATGAATCAATTTAAGTTAAACAATCATTGAAAGTCAGAAAAATGATACTAAACAATTGTGTATTTCTTGACTTGAAAGTAACATTCGACTCTGTAGACCGTGAAGTCTTGTGGTAATGTTTGTCATTAAAAGGCGTACCTTAAAAGTACATTAACCTTATAAAGGCCCTCTACACGGTCACTATTGGTCGAGTCAAAGCATATGGAGAATTGTCACGAAAAATTTCATTTTCAAATGGAGTACGTCAAGGTTGCCCCTTAATCCCTTTTTTTTATTTAATTTCATCATAGATATACTCTTAGAAATCTCACTCACTTCTTTTAACTCCTCAGGAATTAATCGCCTTCCAGGAGGTTCTCTTGCCGACTTAGAATATGCAGACGATATTGTCCTATTTGGTGAAGACGCGCACAGCATTCAGGGTCTCTTGAACACCTTGAGTAACAATGCAGGCATATTTGGGATGCGCTTCTCCCCTCCCAAATGCAAAATGTTACTCCAGGACGGGTCTGCTTCTTCTCCTAAATTAGTTATAGGGAGTGAAATGATTGGATGCGTTGGTCGCTTCACTTATCTCGGAAGTCTTATCACCCTTGATGGGTCAGTGTCTGACGAAATCTCAGCGGGGATTCAGAAAGCCCGATTGGCATTTGCCAATTTACGGCACTTGTGGCGCAAACGAGATATCCATGTCTCAACGAAAGGCCGGGTGTACTGCGCAGCAGTCCGCGCCATTTTGACATATGACTGCGAAACGTGGGCCATGAAAACTCAAGATATGCATCATCTCCAGATATTTGACCATAGGAATCTTCGGAACATCGCTCGTATACCATGGAATAACCGGATTAGTAATAGTGAGGTTAGACAAAAGGTGATTGGGAAACACGATAAATCAGTCGAAAAGGGCCATTAACCTACATCGACTGAGATGGCTAGGACATGTATTGCGCATGCCCGACCACCGTCTACTCCGTCGCGCCATGTTAGCTAGGGCTGAGGTAAGATAGAAGAATTTTAGGGGCGGCCAAACCAAAACATGGCATCAGTCCATGAAGTCGTTGACTACTAGTCTAACCCATGTAGGTAGATCTAGATTACCTGGTTGGGGTCCGCGTGATGATCGCAATAAGTGGCTGGAGACACTAGGCGATATGGTTCGGAATCGGTCACAGTAGTGCAAAGGTATTCAATCTTTAACCTCATCTAGAACTTGAATTCTATTATTGTTTGCTAAACACCTTTAATTTACTACTTCCTCTTGTATTCTGATTATACGTTACCTCTGTAATCTCATAGTACTAATGTGGTATGGCAACTTGAACTTACGGGCGTATGTGCCCGGTTCTACGTTGCTGCTGCTGCTGCTGATGATGATGATATTAATAATAATAATAATAATAATACAAGTAGGCCTCATAATAATAATATAAATAATAATAATTGTGTGATTGGTTTTCCTACTTCCTAGGGATTGTATTCAAATAAGTCATCAGTAATTATATAACAAGTTTACAATCTAAAGAATGACGTGAAAAAAAACTGTTTATGGTAGATGGTTAAAGATATTCGATAAGATATTCTTGACTTGAGTTTCGTAATACTTCTCTCATGTTAGCTAGGCGTACATCTTTTCTGATGGTTATTATCATAAACTAGAAAATCTCATAGTCTATGGTCATCACTGCTGACTTAATCAGTCGTCGATTAATCCTTTGAGTTTAATACAATAATGGGTCACTGTGTAGCAATGAGTGTCATAGGTATCTTGTTGTGTTTAGAACTAATCGAATTCTAACGATTAGAGTTTTCATTTGATGACCTACAGTCAACTTAATCTTAGTAACATAGTGTATGCGCTGTCGATCATGTAGATTAGTTTTTGGTCACATTTCAACTTGATCGATAATAATCAATTGACATTAAATAGACATGTATCTATGTAGGTACAATTTACAACCTGGAACATATATGTATCGGTCCAAATAGCTACACCTTAACTCTACGGCAAGATCAACACCAACTTCGTAGAAGTTAGAGTTACATCAGTGGCAGTAAGAAAAGTGTAGACATTTAGTTATATACTACTAGATGAATGAATTAATTCATAGGGAGGTACAAACAAATTCTCAGCTAATAATGTTAACGTAAATAAACTGAATTACCATTTTTCCTTAATATCTTGAGTCCTACCCAGTGATTTCAGTAAACGTGAATGATATTTCGATGATATCAACTATTAAATACTAATAACCTAAGGATGCTATCAACTCTTAATAGTCGAATTATAGAACCGTACAGTAATATAGAATCGACTATTAATCAGAATACTGTCACGAACGCCATAGTTGACGTAAAATATCAAAAGTATGATTAGACATAGACTGTACTAGTCATTAATCACTGATGCAACATTCAAAAAGTTCTTTACATTCAGATGACTGAAAGAAACATTTGTTTCGTACGAATAATAAAGTAGTTGAATTGAAATAGTCTATGGAGATTCATATTAAGTTTAATTGATTGAATTTGTCACAGAATGATATCGACAGGGTACCAGTGAAAACCAGGGAGTACTGGACAACAGTGAACACCATTGAACGAGCATAGTAGGACGAAACAATTGTCCAGTGCTGTCTAGTTTTCATTGGTAACCTGCTAACATTAATCTGTGACAAAATTCATTCAACTAAATAATGAAGTACTTACATTTTCCATGTTATTAGATCCAATTAATAAACAAATAAGATCTGGTTCATATTCATAAGAGATTGGTAAAACTATCTGATATAGAATAGTAAGTAGATTAATCATATTCGTATCATAATGAATGATTGGTGTTGATGAAGATTCCTTAGTGTTGTGATCATCTTCTCGATTGATGATAGTAGTCAATGATGTTATGGGCAGAGGTATATTTAACCGAATAACGTTATTATGTGCAACAGTGGATAATTCTTTAGCGCATAATTCATTCGGTTCAGATAATAGTCGATCTATTGATTCAATGCAATAAACTGAAAACCATAACAATCTGTAATAAAATAAAAAAAAAATCAATTTAATGCGGGAGGGGGGGAGTTTGGTAATCACTGGTAATCATGGTCAAAGATACTGACGAATACTCCACCCTTACGCATCCAGCACCACCTAGAATTCTTGACATTAACAACATAATAATTTAGGTCCAGCCAATAGTAGTTAAAGTTCGTTCATCATATGAAGATGAATTCCTGACATCTGACTCGGAAATCCTACTCATTATAGTTAACAGGTTAAATGTGTAAGGAATTCTTTACTGACAGTGAAAGAATAAATAAGAATGTCGAATGATTCGATTACACTCACCTATATACATCACACATTCACACCCGTTTGTAATACACCCATTCCAAATCAATTCGTGTGCATACACATCCACATACATTAACTTATTTTCACCAACACCAATCATACAATCGTATCTCATGACGAGATCTAACTATCTCCTAGACTACACATTCACATCATGGACTATGCTAATGATCTCATAGATAATATTACACATTACTCACTAATCGCTTGCCAAATACACATCCCTTGTCAATCTCTCACTCTCAATATCACCATCTCATCAATCACAATGATATGCATCAAATAATTCGATGGTGATATCGTTGAATGTTATAATGTCAGAAATTGATCTACATGCAACAGAGTGTAAGGATTTTATGATTGCAGTAATTACATACTACTAACGACTATCAACGTCGATGAGTTGGCCTACCTGTTAATCTGAACGGCATTCTATTTGTAGGATACATAGGATCCATTGAGTAATTGATTGTGCCCCCTCCAACTACAGTGGACAGATGATTACTTGTGATGAGTAGTATTATGTTAATTGTCAGTTGACAAAAATGCATAGTTCATTGATGGATGGATGGATGGATGGTTGGATAGACGAGAATGTGATGAAGATGTTTATCAATCAATGAAGTAACAGTTCTAGGAACTCAGTCTACAAAAACTTCCAATTCTAAATCATCATTTTTCATAGTCCAACTCCAAAACATCCGTTATAAGCAGGATATTAATAGGTTATAATTAGCATGCAGCGTAACTGTACCGTACTAGGGTTATCAGAATTAAAAGACTGGAATGTGAAGTTAGCACCTAAATGGAGGCAACTACAGATTTTCATCTGTCATCGTAACAAGAAGCAAAGAATGATTAATGTTCTAAATGGAATTCAGTCTGTCTGGTTCTGACATTTTCGAATGTTTTTTGCTCAGTTTACTGTTGGTATTCAACACAAGCGCTAACTTGGAATCTTTAAGTCCAAAGGAAAAATGGAAGATCAAAGGACACATTACGTCGAGAATTGGAGACAGATGTGAAGAGAATGAACAGCACTTGGGAAAAGTTGATAAGGAAAGCCCAGGATGGAAAATACTGGTCAGCGGCCTATACTCTACGTGGAGTAACTGGCAGTGATTGACCTTCACGTTTCAACTGTTAGATCACTGAACCAAGATCAGCTAACTGATTAATACACATATTCCAATATGTCATTTATTCTCATCAGGAACTAACTATTTTATACCCAACATGTTGGAACTCAATTGATTATGCCATCCGCCAGTGAACCCCAATGACCTTAACTTTTTTAACAGTTTATCGATCATTTTCTTTTTTTTGGGGGGGGAGGGAAGGGGGAAATGTTAAGTAAATTGTGCAATCAATGTTTAACTGAATACGTTACAGATTGATAATAGTAAGTTACCAATGCAAACCATAGGGTACTGAACAGCTGTTTAGCTCTAGTATGGAATTCCTTAACCGTACGTAGTTTAAATTCCACCAAATGACAAACGCCAGGCAATCTATACCACTGGACCAGCTTACCAAAGTCCAATAGTAGATTTGCTACTTCCATTAATTTATAATCTATAGAGTAACAATCATTCATTATCATCAACGATAACTGTCTCACATCCAACAAGTTTGAACTTCATCAATCACGACTGCCGAATACTCCCTAATTTACAATAGTACCCCGCCAATATTAATCAATCTATGATGTATTCAATCAAAAATATAAATCTTCACAAATTACGTAATCAATGTTTATTGTTACTATTTTTTATATTTTTAATCACTAAGTGATTTAATTGTAAATAAGCGGATTAAAACAAAAATGAACTTCATAATTAGGATAAGCTTGTATCTTCCCATTGATTTGTAATGGACTGAGACTAGTCAGTCTCTGTTGCCATATGTGCATCCTGAGCGGATTGCCTCGATATAGCGAATTTTTCACAAGTATTATATAAGTTGGATTGTGACTGGCAAGTGGAATCCAGGACGCGCGTTTCGTCCTATTTGGGACTCATCGGCTGGATATACCTGCATCCCAATGTTGATGTTCACACTGGGATTCGAACTCAGTCCGCTTCGTGTCAAATGTCACCGCGCTCACCACTAGACTACTGTGTCCAGACAGTTACACTTGTGCAACGGGCATATATATATAATTAGGATAAGCTTGTATCTTCCCATTGAAATGAACTTTTAAAATATTGAATTTTGAATGATTGGAATTGAAACAGTTATTATTATTATTATTAGTAGTAGTATGTTCTTGTGAAGATTGATTGAATACATCACAGAATGATGTAGGGTATCAATGAAAAACAGGAACTACTGAATAGGTGTTTCATTCAAGTGTATATATGTTTGTGTATGTGACGAATTCAATTGATTAAGGATGCTGATCTCCACGAAAATAAACCATTTTAACCATCTCACCTAGTGATTATCTTTAGGATGTTCCGAAACTTTTGTTAGAAGTCATGACTGATGGAGTTCAGACTTATTGGGAGTGAGACAGTTATCACCAATGACAATGGATGATCGTCGTGCTATATCACAAATTGATGAAAGTGGGAATTCTACCATTGGATGCCCATTCCAGTGGTGCAGACGGTTAAGTATTTGCCAATCTGGGACGAAATCTGGGGTGAGTACTGCTTCCGAGTTACAAACTAGAAGCGAAACACCTACAGAATACTCTCTGGTTTTCAGTGGTACCCTAGCAACATCAATCTGTGATGAATTCATTTAACTAAATCTTATAACCAATCTCCACAAACTATCTCAACTTTAGTAATCATAAATCTCATTCTCTTACTGTTTATAGTTATTGTCATTAATCACTATGTTACATATTTTGGGAGTTTATCAACTTGTCAAATTAATCATCGTGTTACGTTGAATAATTCTCTTATTTACCCGCCCTCTACCTTCATCACCACTTTATATCCTATTTCGCCCATTTACAATCAATTCATTGCCTAATTAACTTTGATTACATTATCATTGCATCATCTAGGTGGAATAAATCAACATGATTTACATTGAATATGAGTTAAATGTAATACACAATCATGATATGTCAATGCTGTTGACAACTAAGTATAATTTCATCAATCCCCTAGTGATTAACAATGTCAATGTATATAACATTCAACTAAATTAATTATGATGTTAGATGACTATTATCATAATCATCTCTTTAAATGGTGTCATTTGTTTAATGTATGTTCTGTAATGAAGCTAAAGAATAGAGAGAGGGGTAGGTTAAAAGGGGGGAAATGCCTTACAACTGAAGCCTATTTTCAGTGTATCTAACATTTATTAAATTTCTTGGTTCTTATCCTATAAATTGTCAACATTTTCAGAGACCTGTTTTCTTTCATAAATTATTGTAATTTTACTATGAACTTCTTATACTGATTTCTATAGACAGCTTCTCCTAGTTCTATCTCATAGTATTGTCATGTTACTAATTGATTCAGTATACTTACTTACTTACTTATGCTCGTTACTCCTCGCTGAAGAGCATAGGCCGCTCACAAGGATTCTCCATTCTACTCTGTCCTCAACAATCCTTTACAATTGTTTCCAGTTGCTGTTCATCCTTTCAATATCTGCTTCCAATTCTCGAAGTGTGTTATTTGGCCTTCCTCTTTTCCGTTTCCCAACAGCATTCCATGTTAATGCTTGTCTCGTGATGCAGTCTGATGGTTTGCGTAATGTATGTCCTATCCATTTCCAACGTCTTTTCCTAATTTCCTCTTCGGCTACTGGAAGTTGATTTGTTCTATCCCATAGTAAGCTGTTGCTGATGATTTTCGGCCAACTGACATTCAGTATCTTTCGTAGGCAGTTGTTTATAAATACTTGTATCCGTCTGATGATGTTTGCAGTAATTCTCCAAGTTTCAGCTCCATACAGCAGGACTGTTTTCACGTTCGAATTGAACAGTCTGACTTTGAGGTTAGTTGATATTTGTTTTGAGTTCCAGATGTTTTTCAACTGTAGGAATGCTGCCCTAGCTTTGCCAATCCTTGTCTTTACATCTGCATCGGACCCTCCTTGTTCATCGATGATGCTCCCCAGATATGTGAAAGTATTCACTTCTTCCAGAGTTTCTCCATCAAATTGAATTGGGTTGGTACTCCCTGTGTTGTATTTAAGAATCTTGTGATTCAGTATACAATATATCAAAGTTATTGTCCTGATTTAATAAACGATTCTGTATTGTCACTTATTTGTTGGTGTTATTCACTTGATCTCTTTAACTTTGAAGAATTTATTTTGGTCATTTTGGCACTGTGCCAACTAATGAATGCCCATGTTGTCAAGTTGTACATTATATTCATATGTCAACATTGATTGTATTTAGACACAAGTCAATGTTACATCTAACGAAACTTAACTCATATCTTAGCTACACACTAGTAGTCCCATATCCATTTCAGTATTGTTACATTCTTCTCATCTATGCTAAATCCTCTTCATTAACATTCAATGGTAACAGTAAATTTATTGTTTACATGTAAAGATTTAAGTATTAAAATGTGAATAATGAAGAGTATTTTAGATCAGTTCAATTATGTTATAACTTTCAATTGAATTCAACATTAAGCCACTTCACATAAATCGTATATTACTTAACAAAATGGTGTGAATTAGACAACCATTGACCACTAGGAAGAACTCAACAAATGTTTCGCCTTCCTATGGGACTTTTCAGCGGTTCACATCAGCCATCCTCACCACGGATCAAATCCAGAGATCTAACTTCTCAGCGAACGCTTTACTACTAGATTGCTAAGCTGACTGCCTATTAACGGTTGACATTTTTTATTTTAGCCAATCTACAATATATTTTAAGCGAACTCATAGATTGTCATCGATAGGTAACTATCTGACACCCAACACGGTCGAACTCTACTGGCAACGTCGTCTTACTTTCCCAACATATTTTATAGATAGTTTATATTCGCTATTTAAGGCACAATTATGCGTGTGTGTATGTGTGTGTGTGGGATTGGCAAAAAGAGTTTCCGCATACTCAATTGTTTACAATCTTACCAGTTTCCATAGTATCCATTGTCTTCAACATACTGAACTTAAGTTATACAGATCTACACAGACACACCTGTTGAAAGACATATAAATGTATGTCACTATGGTGAATAAGTGGATAGATAGACATATACATATATGCATGCGTAAACAACGTGAATTCAAACATTATTCATAGTTCAGTGGTAAATTTTCTAGTTGATTTTAACAAATTTTAATACATAGTTTAATTGAAGTAACCCAGAATTTAGTGGAAGAATTCCTAAATGGACGCTGACTCAGTGGTGCAGAGGGTTAAGAGTTCACCATGAAATGTGAAGGCTGGAGAGTCTCATATAAGGACGAACAACTGTCCAATCCTACCTGATTTTCATTGGTACCCTACAAACATCAATCAATGATTAATGTAAACAATCAATCAATTTATTGGTTTTCTATTCCTCATACACTAATGTTAGTTAGATACTAGGAGGTACTGTTTGAAAGTTGTTTTATGCCAGTATGTAACTCATCAGTAACAATATATGCACACCACTCCACCACAGATGGAATGAATGACATCGATGCTCTAGTGTCTAATAGTAAGTTACTTACTTTAATCGACTTTTATTATGACTTAAGAAGTATCATCCAATTCAATGTCTCATTTCAGAGTTGCATGAACATTATCAACCCATCACTTTAAGTTCATAGTTCGACTTCTGATAGGGTCATAAGTGTCCACTGCTGTTTAATAGTTCTATACTAATACGAAAAATCTGAATGATTATAAAAAAAAAACATTAAAACGAGAGTTTTGTTCCAATATGGGACTCTTCAACAGTATGCATTGATGACCCTCACCAACGATACAATTAAGGGACGTTTTGGCCTCACGGTGAACACTTTACTGCTAAATCTCAAAGCCAACCGGTTAACAATGATCGATATTTGTAACTTAGCCAATTCGCGAAATATATATGAGCAATCTTATCGATTGTCATTGTTAGGAAACTGTCACACATTTGACACAGTTGAAAAGTTAGTCACTAATGAATTGATGTGGATTGTAATTGGGCGTCCATCATGATGAACAACACTGTCCACCTAATTACCTTTATTTAATTTTGTTGTATAAATGAAATAGTCATATGTTTATTACATAACTTTTGATTTTCAATAATATCCCATCATCTGATGAGGATTAAATAGAATCGAAACGAGTCATTTATTCTATTCTATTGGAATGCTTGTTCCTGTTAAGTTTATTTGATTAAAAATAGGCAGATAAATATATAAAAAATGATAATACAAAACTGTTATGTATTGCGGAATAATACACAGTGGTCTTGATAACCGCCAATCAGAATATGGATACGTCAGCTCGACGACTATCAACTTCCCCCAAAAGCCGGAATAGAGAAGACAACAACAGTTACGAGCCAACCAGACACAATCCAACCCAGTCCAATTCCGGTCATACTGTATTTTAATCATGCCTTTATATATACACAAATTCAGACCGCACAGCAAACCAATTAGGGATTTCACATTAATACAAAACAGAAGAGATTGTGGCGTTGAATAGGGGTAACTTGTACACAACTAATTAACTATAGTCCATAATGAGTGGCAATATAATAACAGCAAATATACTAAATGGGAGGACAGAGTAAGAGGAACATAACAATGATAAAAATGTAATGTTTACATTACACACGACCAGATTAGATGAATTAGTCCTCTAAAATACAGTTCTAGAAGTTCTTTCACTCTTCTTTAGTGATCCGACATAACAAAAACTATCAGGGAATCGGTAAATAATCGTCGTCATTAGCAACGGTAAGAGGTCATCATATTGATTTTCATATTCATATTCAATCAGTTACATCATTTTGAGAAATTTTAAAGTAGATACTGGAATATCTACTTGTTACTGATGATTCGTCAGTCAGTTGGATGCATATATCATATCAGTGTATTGATATTGATACTATGACTTGAAACTAGTGTGTTCTTAACAAATATTGGAATGTAGGGGTGCATACTACTGAGGAGTCCCACACTAAAACAACTGTCCAATGCTCCCCGATTTTTAATGGTACCCTGCCAACATTGATATGTGATATATATATTCAATCAAATCAAAATAACCAATCTCCACAAAAATAACTATCCCATTTGAAATACTGAACAATCATATGTATGAAATGCATAATGTATCTCAAAACACGTTCAACTACAACAGATCAACTTTTCTTGTGATATAACAGCCTATGTAAATGAAATACATTTGGATTAACTGATTGATATTGTTAAAGATTAAAACTAACCAATCTCTAATTCCCTATAGAAGTATTCTCATAGGATTCATTTGATACAACATCGATATGTGACTGCAACAAAACTGCAACAAACTAATCAATCTGAACAGACAGAAAGCATGTAGTAACCTTATCATCAACATTTGCAATGTATTTGAATTCTATTGTTAATCTGCCATGGACTAAGATTGATCAATCACCGTTGTCATTTGTTTATCCTGAGTGGATTGTCTCGATACAGAGCTAGTTCACTAGTGTAACTGATCAATTTCAGTCCATAACATATCAACGTGAAGATCCAGATGCATCCTAATTTTATTAAACAAGCTCGTTGCACATGTATAGATTTTTAGACCCACTATAGTTTAGCACGAAACGAAATGAGTTTGAGTCACAAGATTCAGATACATCCAGCTGACGAGTCCCAAATAAGATGAAACATGGGTCCTAGATTTCGCTTTCCAGTCACAATCCAAGCCAAACAATACAAGCATTGTTAGGATGAACGTGTGTATTCTCGTTAATTTGTTATAGAATGAAGCTGGTCAGTCTCCGTTGGTGGTACATCCAGCCGATGAGTCCCAAATAGGACGGAACGTACCTCCTGGATTCCACTTACCAGTCACAATCCAACTTAAATATAAGCATTATGTTCGCTAAATAAGTTGTATTAAACAATTTAGATCATTTTAAAGTTCATTTATTAAATATTGCCTGCATATTGTAATAAAACTTTATTTCTTCTCCTCTACGCTTCTTCAGAACCACATACTAAGACAAAATATCTCTACAGAATGTAACCAATTACTCCAATTCTCGCCAAATCGTAATATTTACCAAATAAATTTAGACTACTTATAAGTAGAATAAGATTCAAACTAGAAAATATGAAATTCGACTATAATCAATTTTATATGATTGACTATATCACAGATTGATGTTGGCAGGGTACCAGTGAAAACCAGGAAGTACTGGACAACTGTCTCATTCTACTGTAAAAGTTCTCAGCAGTGTGTAGCCCAGATTCCTCACCAGGGGCTTCAGGTTGACGGCGAACCATCTGCACCACTGGATCGGCATCTGGGGTGCGCACTGCTGAGGAGTTCCACACTAGAAAGAAACAGCTGTCTATTTCTTCCTGTTTTTCAATGGTACCCTGCTAACATCAATCTGTGGTATATTCAATCAAATAAATAACCAATCTTCACAAAAATAACCATCCAATTATCAATTTGTTAAAAACGAAAACATATAATTGATTAGATTCAAAACAGATTTATGTTGGAAGATTACCAGCTAGAAGTACCTGCATACCAATGTTATTACTGACACTAGGATTCGAACTCAGTTTGTTTATTCTCAAGTGCCACCGCGTTCACTATTAGCCACAATCCAAATTAAACTAGACTTATGAAATATCGCGATATCTAGGCAATTCGCTCAGGTTGGATGTATAGCAACAGAGACTGATCAATTTCAGTCCATCACAAGTCAGTTGAGGCAACGAAATACATTTTAATTACAAAGTTGGAAATGTGTATTGCCAGATGATGATGGCTCTTTTATCCAAAAGTCTAGCTTTCATCACTGATGTCTAAATGATATTAATGGATAAGAATCCTGATGTGGATACGATAGTGTTGTCAAGACATCCTACACTAGAATTAATCAGTTGTTAACACTATTTCCAGGATGTCACCTTATAACTATTATTCTGTGAGAATTCCAGACGCTTAATCTCCATCAATCGAGTGGATTAAAATGTAGGTGACTAAATTCTTCTTTCAATGTGAAGTAGGTTAAAACCTGAACCTAATGGTACATATGATTAAATTATTACAAATAATAAATTTAGACAGTTTACAAGCTGTAGAATGAAATACAGGATTGATTTACATAGTTCTTCAGTTTGACATGTCAAAAGCTTACCACAGATACAGGAAATATCCTGCGTATGTAGTACTACATTGATAAGTTAACTGATAAGCAGATATGAAAAATGCAAAAAAAAAATGCTTAAAGTATTTCAAATAAGCAACTCCTACAAAGTAAAATGACTAATCACATAAAGTCAGGAATAGATTCAATACTCATGGATGTAAAACTTTAGTAAAGATTCAAGATTAACACAACAACAATTTGCCAGTAAGTGTGTATCGTATGGTGCGCATCCAGTCTCTCGTTTATTCACCAAACCACATCACATCACAACACAACACAACACATAACATTCCTCTATTCACCATTCTTTATGTCGTGCCACACTGACACTTCTACAACTTGCATGCATTCATCTCGTCGACACAGTCCCACTCAATATTCATCAGGTGGTCACGTCAATCGATGCACTGTGTCATTCACAACACTCATCACCACCACCTACACTCTTCAAGTCAATCACATGAAAATTTGTGTGTTGGCGATTCTGTGTATATGCAAGTGATATTTGTGCAGTTGTCACGACCTGATTGGTAGTCTGTATACGACAGCGATTGTTCTACACGTGTGATTCAATATTTCGATGAAGGGAAGAATGAATGAGTGGATGAATGAATGAATGAATGAATGAATGAATAATTGAAGGTGAGAATGAGTGACTGAGTGAGCTAGAGAGCAGTCGATGCATCGAGTAAGTGGGTGAGTTGTTGATTGAGACGTGTATTGAATGTTTGCGTGACAACTTGAATGAGTGAATGCTTGATTAATCGTGGAGTGAATGGTGGTTGGCTCCGTGATTGTGTTGTGAAACAGTGAGACTGATGTAGGAGTGGTGATTGTAATTGTGTTGTTGATGTGATTGATGATGATTTTTTTGTTGTTGTTGTTGGTGGTGGTGTTGATTTTATGATGGTGGAAATGCATGTAGTTGTGCCTGCGTGTGTGTGCATGTGTTTGTTTGTGGAATTGGTGGTGTGTGTAGGGTGGTAGTGTGTATGTGGTGCGATACTACGTGAGTGATTAAGTTGAGTAGAATGTAGACACTGAAGTGTTGGTTGGACTGAGGTGGATGAGTGTGGATGATAAATGAGGTGGGTGGTTTTCACTGCAACTGTCTGGCAATGTGTGTATGTGTGTGCTTGTTAGTGTGGGTGTGCGTGTACGTGAGCGTAAGCGTATACATGTTGACGTGTATATGAACTTCGATGCTGTTAATGTGGTGCAGTGTGTTGATGAGTTTCCGAGAGCGAGACGGTGAGAGAGAGTGCCAGTGAGTGAGTGGGTCAGTGTGTGTGTGTGCGTGTGCGTGTAAGTGTACGTGAGCGTAAGCGTATGCATGTTGACGTGTATATGAACTTCGATGCTGTAATCACAACCTCGTTTGAATGTTACTGGTGATTTGTCTGTATGATGAATAGAATGGACAAATTCTTATGGTATGTATTACGCATATCTGTGGAATATAAAATGGCTGACTTCTACATAAAACGTTGTTTCTATTCAGTTAGCTTAAATGATTTGACACGTATTACTTATGCCTATAAACATTTCATCAATATGATTTCAGTCGATGACTTACCAATGGAATGAAGTGAAGAGTATTCGACTATGTTATTCTTATTATTAGTCAATTACTTATATCTTCTATTTGCATAGTCCTCCCTGTTTGCCATAGCGTGCGGATATTCCACGTACCTATATTAATTGTTGGCCTGGTTGTCAGAAGAGACATCGGCCTCGTGGCTTCCGAAGAAACTTGACTTTCACCATGAGGCGTCAAAACATACCTTCCAACTCCCAGGGCAGAGTAAAAATGATTATAAAGATTTTTACTAGTTAGCGTTTTTTTAGCACGTTTGCTGTTTTACGGGATGGGGTTGCTAGCCCCATGCCCAACCCTCCTCCTTTATCCGGGCTTGGGATCGGCAGCAACCCTAGGGGCTACAGGCTGGAGAATGCTGGTGGGCGGTTTATGCTCCACTTGGAATAACAGGCATTGATTGATTGATTGATTATATCTTCTATATAGATAACTTGAATGTTATTCACAATTTTACTTGATAAACAGGCGGCTAACAATTTTCCCCAGTTATCTCAACGAGTTACATTTTTGCTTTTTGTTTTGTTTTAATCACTCAATTATATCCCATAATCGGATTGTGTACTCACAAGTCGATGTAAAAGTCTACGGTCTATCGTCAGTAATACAGTGAAATCTAAGTCAATACATCACAGTGGCTGACAAGACACATTTTAATCTCAACTTTATATCTCCTATTGAAAAAGTGAACTATCTACAATTTCTTCTTAGTCTAAACATATACTGTAACTGTGATGTAATCACAATTCAAGAATCTTGTCTGAATGACCTGTATGATGACAATTTGACATCATTGAAAACTTTTTAGATCTTTCCTCAAGATCATTTTATCATCAGGAAAACATTGGTAGTGGTAGTATTGTTATTTTCGTGAAAACAAACTCATATGTGTACATAGAAAGAGAGAAACTTATTGAGACACTATGCTGTACTTAACATACTATTGAATAAAGCTACTATAATAATAATTATTATTATTATCCCTCATATAGTTGATCGTTTCTTTTAGTAAATCTAACATTAAGGTTTAATTTGAATTGAATTATAACTAGCAACAGGAATCCAGGTAGTGTGTTTCATGGTATTTGGGACTCGTCAGCTGTATGTACCTATGAACTATGGGTATATCGAGGCGATCCGCCCATGATTTACATATGGCAACGAAGGCAGATCAATTTTAGCCAATGATAAATCAATGGAAAGATTCAATTACATTATAACTACTAAGGCATAATCTCTAGGATATTGTAATCATTTAAATGAATACATTCATGTATCTTTATATCATTACTGATTCGACAGAACATCATTTAAACAAACCTAATAAATTAGGATCACTTATGGACCAAAGTTGCTCACCCTCTGTTGCTATATGTGCATCCAAAGTGGATCAACTCGTATTAGCTATTAATCACAAGTATATTACAACAACGACTGAATCGCTTCAATCCATAACAAATCAACGGGAAGATACAATTACATATGCGCCCGTTGCACATGTGTGACTATCAGGACTCAGTAGTATAGTGGTGAACGTGGTTGTGTTTGAAACGAAACAGACAAAGTTCGGATCCCTATGTGAACATCAACATTAGGATACAGGTATATCCAACCGACGGTTTCCAAATATAACGAAACGCGAGTCATGGATTCCCATGGCCAGTCACAATCCAACTTAAACCTGTTAGAATTCTACTCGTAAAATCTGTTGTCATAGCTCCATAGAAATGAAATCTAAAAAAAAACAATCAAGCACTATGTCTATGAATCGACATAAAATGTGTAAATATTATGTATCTTCAAGAAATTCTTATAGAAATTTTAATAAACACATAGTAACTCCATTAGTATTGAGTACCATAGTAACTAGAAGCAAAGACAGGCAGTACAATGAATACGTCTCAGTAACAAAAAACTAACGTTTAAAACAATCACATTTTACTGCTTATAACTAGAAAATATCTTATAGTATATAACTGTAAGGTGGTGGGGGGGGGAAAGGAAAACAAGTGGGTGGGACTGTGTCGACGAGATGAATGCATGCAAGTTGTAGAAGTGTCAGTATGGCACGACATAAAGAATGGTGAATAGAGGAATGTTATGTGTTGTGTTGAGTTGTGTTGTGATGTGATGTGGTTTGGTGAATAAACGAGAGACTGGAGGCGCACCACCGACACCAATACATACTCACCAACCGAATGAGACAGGCGACGGGGCACAACCACTTCGCTGCCTCACTCCGACCATCGATCACAGATGCGCACACGTGATGGCAAGCAATGCACTGGTGAGTTGATTTGAACGAACACAGAGTGTGTCTGGTCTACAATCACGGACGATGAATCAAAAGCCCCTCTACCTCCGGCGAGGCGGATTCGAACCACCGACCTAAGGATCACTGCACCAATCTACAGTCCTCCGCTCTACCAACTGAGCTATCGCCGGACGTCGCCGCCCACCACAATTCACACACTTCAATCACACTCATATCATATCACACAACAACAACAGCAACACCAACATCACCTACAACAACAACATCATCAACACAATTACAATCACCACTCCTGCATCAGTCTCACTGTTTCACAACACAATCACGGAGCCAACCACCATTCACTCCACGATTAATCAAGCATTCACTCATTCAAGTTGTCACGCAAACATTCAATACACGTCTCAATCAACAACTCACCCACTTACTCGATGCATCGACTGCTCTCTAGCTCACTCAGTCACTCATTCTCACCTTCAATTATTCATTCATTCATTCATTCATTCATTCATTCATCCACTCATTCATTCTTCCCTTCATCGAAATATTGAATCACACGTGTAGAACAATCGCTGTCGTATACAGACTACCAATCAGGTCGTGACAACTGCACAAATATCACTTGCATATACACAGAATCGCCAACACACAAATTTTCATGTGATTGACTTGAAGAGTGTAGGTGGTGGTGATGAGTGTTGTGAATGACACAGTGCATCGATTGACGTGACCACCTGATGAATATTGGGTGGGACTGTGTCGACGAGATGAATGCATGCAAGTTGTAGAAGTGTCAGTATGGCACGACATAAAGAATGGTGAATAGAGGAATGTTATGTGTTGTGTTGAGTTGTGTTGTGATGTGATGTGGTTTGGTGAATAAACGAGAGACTGGAGGCGCACCACCGACACCAATACATACTCACCAACCGAATGAGACAGGCGACGGGGCACAACCACTTCGCTGCCTCACTCCGACCATCGATCACAGATGCGCACACGTGATGGCAAGCAATGCACTGGTGAGTTGATTTGAACGAACACAGAGTGTGTCTGGTCTACAATCACGGACGATGAATCAAAAGCCCCTCTACCTCCGGCGAGGCGGATTCGAACCACCGACCTAAGGATCACTGCACCAATCTACAGTCCTCCGCTCTACCAACTGAGCTATCGCCGGACGTCGCCGCCCACCACAATTCACACACTTCAATCACACTCATATCATATCACACAACAACAACAGCAACACCAACATCACCTACAACAACAACATCATCAACACAATTACAATCACCACTCCTGCATCAGTCTCACTGTTTCACAACACAATCACGGAGCCAACCACCATTCACTCCACGATTAATCAAGCATTCACTCATTCAAGTTGTCACGCAAACATTCAATACACGTCTCAATCAACAACTCACCCACTTACTCGATGCATCGACTGCTCTCTAGCTCACTCAGTCACTCATTCTCACCTTCAATTATTCATTCATTCATTCATTCATTCATTCATTCATTCATTCATCCACTCATTCATTCTTCCCTTCATCGAAATATTGAATCACACGTGTAGAACAATCGCTGTCGTATACAGACTACCAATCAGGTCGTGACAACAGCACAAATATCACTTGCATATACACAGAATCGCCAACACACAAATTTTCATGTGATTGACTTGAAGAGTGTAGGTGGTGGTGATGAGTGTTGTGAATGACACAGTGCATCGATTGACGTGACCACCTGATGAATATTGGGTGGGACTGTGTCGACGAGATGAATGCATGCAAGTTGTAGAAGTGTCAGTGTGGCACGACATAAAGAATGGTGAATAGAGGAATGTTATGTGTTGTGTTGTGTTGTGTTGTGTTGTGTTGTGTTGTGTTGTGTTGTGTTGTGTTGTGATGTGATGTGATGTGATGTGATGTGTTGTATTGTGTTGTGATGTGATGTGATGTGATGTGGTTTGGTGAATAAACGAGAGACTGGAGGCGCACCACCAACACCAAGACATACTCACCAACCGAATGAGACAGGCGACGGGGCACAACCACTTCGCTGCCTCACTCCGACCATCGATCACAGATGCGCACACGTGATGGCAAGCAATGCACTGGTGAGTTGATTTGAACGAACACAGAGTGTGTCTGGTCTACAAACACGGACGATGAATCAAAAGCCCCTCTACCTCCGGCGAGGCGGATTCGAACCACCGACCTAAGGATCACTGCACCAATCTACAGTCCTCCGCTCTACCAACTGAGCTATCGCCGGACGTCGCCGCCCACCACAATTCACACACTTCAATCACACTCATATCATATCACACAACAACAACAGCAACACCAACATCACCTACAACAACAACATCATCAACACAATTACAATCACCACTCCTGCATCAGTCTCACTGTTTCACAACACAATCACGGAGCCAACCACCATTCACTCCACGATTAATCAAGCATTCACTCATTCAAGTTGTCACGCAAACATTCAATACACGTCTCAATCAACAACTCACCCACTTACTCGATGCATCGACTGCTCTCTAGCTCACTCAGTCACTCATTCTCACCTTCAATTATTCATTCATTCATTCATTCATTCATTCATTCATCCACTCATTCATTCTTCCCTTCATCGAAATATTGAATCACACGTGTAGAACAATCGCTGTCGTATACAGACTACCAATCAGGTCGTGACAACAGCACAAATATCACTTGCATATACACAGAATCGCCAACACACAAATTTTCATGTGATTGACTTGAAGAGTGTAGGTGGTGGTGATGAGTGTTGTGAATGACACAGTGCATCGATTGACGTGACCACCTGATGAATATTGGGTGGGACTGTGTCGACGAGATGAATGCATGCAAGTTGTAGAAGTGTCAGTGTGGCACGACATAAAGAATGGTGAATAGAGGAATGTTATGTGTTGTGTTGTGTTGTGTTGTGTTGTGTTGTGTTGTGTTGTGTTGTGTTGTGTTGTGATGTGATGTGATGTGATGTGATGTGTTGTATTGTGTTGTGATGTGATGTGATGTGATGTGGTTTGGTGAATAAACGAGAGACTGGAGGCGCACCACCAACACCAAGACATACTCACCAACCGAATGAGACAGGCGACGGGGCACAACCACTTCGCTGCCTCACTCCGACCATCGATCACAGATGCGCACACGTGATGGCAAGCAATGCACTGGTGAGTTGATTTGAACGAACACAGAGTGTGTCTGGTCTACAAACACGGACGATGAATCAAAAGCCCCTCTACCTCCGGCGAGGCGGATTCGAACCACCGACCTAAGGATCACTGCACCAATCTACAGTCCTCCGCTCTACCAACTGAGCTATCGCCGGACGTCGCCGCCCACCACAATTCACACACTTCAATCACACTCATATCATATCACACAACAACAACAGCAACACCAACATCACCTACAACAACAACATCATCAACACAATTACAATCACCACTCCTGCATCAGTCTCACTGTTTCACAACACAATCACGGAGCCAACCACCATTCACTCCACGATTAATCAAGCATTCACTCATTCAAGTTGTCACGCAAACATTCAATACACGTCTCAATCAACAACTCACCCACTTACTCGATGCATCGACTGCTCTCTAGCTCACTCAGTCACTCATTCTCACCTTCAATCATTCATTCATTCATTCATTCATCCACTCATTCATTCTTACCTTCATCGAAATATTGAATCACACGTGTAGAACAATCGCTGTCGTATACAGACTACCAATCAGGTCGTGACAACTGCACAAATATCACTTGCATATACACAGAATCGCCAACACACAAATTTCATGTGATTGACTTGAAGAGTGTAGGTGGTGGTGATGAGCGTTGTGAATGACACAGTGCATCGATTGACGTGACCACCTGATGAATATTGGGTGGGACTGTGTCGACGAGATGAATGCATGCAAGTTGTAGAAGTGTCAGTGTGGCACGACATAAAGAATGGTGAATAGAGGAATATTATGTGTTGTGTTGAGTTGTGTTGTGATGTGATGTGGTTTGGTGAATAAACGAGAGACTGGAGGCGCACCACCGACACCAAGACATACTCACCAACCGAATGAGACAGGCGACAGGGAACAACCACTTCGCTGCCTCACTCCGACCATCGATCACAGATGCGCACACGTGATGGCAAGCAATGCACTGGTGAGTTGATTTGAACGAACACAGAGTGTGTCTGGTCTACAATCACGGACGATGAATCAAAAGCCCCTCTACCTCCGGCGAGGCGGATTCGAACCACCGACCTAAGGATCACTGCACCAATCTACAGTCCTCCGCTCTACCAACTGAGCTATCGCCGGACGTCGCCGCCCACCACAATTCACACACTTCAATCACACTCATATCATATCACACAACAACAACAGCAACACCAACATCACCTACAACAACAACATCATCAACACAATTACAATCACCACTCCTGCATCAGTCTCACTGTTTCACAACACAATCACGGAGCCAACCACCATTCACTCCACGATTAATCAAGCATTCACTCATTCAAGTTGTCACGCAAACATTCAATACACGTCTCAATCAACAACTCACCCACTTACTCGATGCATCGACTGCTCTCTAGCTCACTCAGTCACTCATTCTCACCTTCAATTATTCATTCATTCATTCATTCATTCATTCATTCATCCACTCATTCATTCTTCCCTTCATCGAAATATTGAATCACACGTGTAGAACAATCGCTGTCGTATACAGACTACCAATCAGGTCGTGACAACTGCACAAATATCACTTGCATATACACAGAATCGCCAACACACAAATTTTCATGTGATTGACTTGAAGAGTGTAGGTGGTGGTGATGAGTGTTGTGAATGACACAGTGCATCGATTGACGTGACCACCTGATGAATATTGGGTGGGACTGTGTCGACGAGATGAATGCATGCAAGTTGTAGAAGTGTCAGTGTGGCACGACATAAAGAATGGTGAATAGAGGAATAGTTATGTGTTGTGTGTGTGAGTTGTGTTGTGATGTGATGTGGTTTGGTGAATAAACGAGAGACTGGAGGCGCACCACCGACACCAAGACATACTCACCAACCGAATGAGACAGGCGACGGGGCACAACCACTTCGCTGCCTCACTCCGACCATCGATCACAGATGCGCACACGTGATGGCAAGCAATGCACTGGTGAGTTGATTTGAACGAACACAGAGTGTGTCTGGTCTACAATCACGGACGATGAATCAAAAGCCCCTCTACCTCCGGCGAGGCGGATTCGAACCACCGACCTAAGGATCACTGCACCAATCTACAGTCCTCCGCTCTACCAACTGAGCTATCGCCGGACGTCGCCGCCCACCACAATTCACACACTTCAATCACACTCATATCATATCACACAACAACAACAGCAACACCAACATCACCTACAACAACAACATCATCAACACAATTACAATCACCACTCCTGCATCAGTCTCACTGTTTCACAACACAATCACGGAGCCAACCACCATTCACTCCACGATTAATCAAGCATTCACTCATTCAAGTTGTCACGCAAACATTCAATACACGTCTCAATCAACAACTCACCCACTTACTCGATGCATCGACTGCTCTCTAGCTCACTCAGTCACTCATTCTCACCTTCAATTATTCATTCATTCATTCATTCATTCATTCATTCATCCACTCATTCATTCTTCCCTTCATCGAAATATTGAATCACACGTGTAGAACAATCGCTGTCGTATACAGACTACCAATCAGGTCGTGACAACTGCACAAATATCACTTGCATATACACAGAATCGCCAACACACAAATTTTCATGTGATTGACTTGAAGAGTGTAGGTGGTGGTGATGAGTGTTGTGAATGACACAGTGCATCGATTGACGTGACCACCTGATGAATATTGGGTGGGACTGTGTCGACGAGATGAATGCATGCAAGTTGTAGAAGTGTCAGTGTGGCACGACATAAAGGATGGTGAATAGAGGAATATTATGTGTTGTGTTGAGTTGTGTTGTGATGTGATGTGGTTTGGTGAATAAACGAGAGACTGGAGGCGCACCACCGACACCAAGACATACTCACCAACCGAATGAGACAGGCGACGGGGCACAACCACTTCGCTGCCTCACTCCGACCATCGATCACAGATGCGCACACGTGATGGCAAGCAATGCACTGGTGAGTTGATTTGAACGAACACAGAGTGTGTCTGGTCTACAATCACGGACGATGAATCAAAAGCCCCTCTACCTCCGGCGAGGCGGATTCGAACCACCGACCTAAGGATCACTGCACCAATCTACAGTCCTCCGCTCTACCAACTGAGCTATCGCCGGACGTCGCCGCCCACCACAATTCACACACTTCAATCACACTCATATCATATCACACAACAACAACAGCAACACCAACATCACCTACAACAACAACATCATCAACACAATTACAATCACCACTCCTGCATCAGTCTCACTGTTTCACAACACAATCACGGAGCCA
This sequence comes from Schistosoma mekongi, assembly GCA_034768735.1. Taxonomy (NCBI): domain Eukaryota; kingdom Metazoa; phylum Platyhelminthes; class Trematoda; order Strigeidida; family Schistosomatidae; genus Schistosoma; species Schistosoma mekongi. The sequence continues at coordinate 45,810,053 of CM068307.1, forward strand.
ACCACCATTCACTCCACGATTAATCAAGCATTCACTCATTCAAGTTGTCACGCAAACATTCAATACACGTCTCAATCAACAACTCACCCACTTACTCGATGCATCGACTGCTCTCTAGCTCACTCAGTCACTCATTCTCACCTTCAATTATTCATTCATTCATTCATTCATTCATTCATTCATCCACTCATTCATTCTTCCCTTCATCGAAATATTGAATCACACGTGTAGAACAATCGCTGTCGTATACAGACTACCAATCAGGTCGTGACAACTGCACAAATATCACTTGCATATACACAGAATCGCCAACACACAAATTTTCATGTGATTGACTTGAAGAGTGTAGGTGGTGGTGATGAGTGTTGTGAATGACACAGTGCATCGATTGACGTGACCACCTGATGAATATTGGGTGGGACTGTGTCGACGAGATGAATGCATGCAAGTTGTAGAAGTGTCAGTGTGGCACGACATAAAGAATGGTGAATAGAGGAATATTATGTGTTGTGTTGAGTTGTGTTGTGATGTGATGTGGTTTGGTGAATAAACGAGAGACTGGAGGCGCACCACCGACACCAAGACATACTCACCAACCGAATGAGACAGGCGACGGGGCACAACCACTTCGCTGCCTCACTCCGACCATCGATCACAGATGCGCACACGTGATGGCAAGCAATGCACTGGTGAGTTGATTTGAACGAACACAGAGTGTGTCTGGTCTACAATCACGGACGATGAATCAAAAGCCCCTCTACCTCCGGCGAGGCGGATTCGAACCACCGACCTAAGGATCACTGCACCAATCTACAGTCCTCCGCTCTACCAACTGAGCTATCGCCGGACGTCCCCGCCCACCACAATTCACACACTTCAATCACACTCATATCATATCACACAACAACAACAGCAACACCAACATCACCTACAACAACAACATCATCAACACAATTACAATCACCACTCCTGCATCAGTCTCACTGTTTCACAACACAATCACGGAGCCAACCACCATTCACTCCACGATTAATCAAGCATTCACTCATTCAAGTTGTCACGCAAACATTCAATACACGTCTCAATCAACAACTCACCCACTTACTCGATGCATCGACTGCTCTCTAGCTCACTCAGTCACTCATTCTCACCTTCAATTATTCATTCATTCATTCATTCATTCATTCATTCATCCACTCATTCATTCTTCCCTTCATCGAAATATTGAATCACACGTGTAGAACAATCGCTGTCGTATACAGACTACCAATCAGGTCGTGACAACTGCACAAATATCACTTGCATATACACAGAATCGCCAACACACAAATTTTCATGTGATTGACTTGAAGAGTGTAGGTGGTGGTGATGAGTGTTGTGAATGACACAGTGCATCGATTGACGTGACCACCTGATGAATATTGGGTGGGACTGTGTCGACGAGATGAATGCATGCAAGTTGTAGAAGTGTCAGTGTGGCACGACATAAAGAATGGTGAATAGAGGAATGTTATGTGTTGTGTTGTGTTGTGTTGTGTTGTGTTGTGATGTGATGTGATGTGATATGTTGTATTGTGTTGTGATGTGATGTGATGTGATGTGGTTTGGTGAATAAACGAGAGACTGGAGGCGCACCACCGACACCAAGACATACTCACCAACCGAATGAGACAGGCGACGGGGCACAACCACTTCGCTGCCTCACTCCGACCATCGATCACAGATGCGCACACGTGATGGCAAGCAATGCACTGGTGAGTTGATTTGAACGAACACAGAGTGTGTCTGGTCTACAATCACGGACGATGAATCAAAAGCCCCTCTACCTCCGGCGAGGCGGATTCGAACCACCGACCTAAGGATCACTGCACCAATCTACAGTCCTCCGCTCTACCAACTGAGCTATCGCCGGACGTCGCCGCCCACCACAATTCACACACTTCAATCACACTCATATCATATCACACAACAACAACAGCAACACCAACATCACCTACAACAACAACATCATCAACACAATTACAATCACCACTCCTGCATCAGTCTCACTGTTTCACAACACAATCACGGAGCCAACCACCATTCACTCCACGATTAATCAAGCATTCACTCATTCAAGTTGTCACGCAAACATTCAATACACGTCTCAATCAACAACTCACCCACTTACTCGATGCATCGACTGCTCTCTAGCTCACTCAGTCACTCATTCTCACCTTCAATTATTCATTCATTCATTCATTCATTCATTCATCCACTCATTCATTCTTCCCTTCATCGAAATATTGAATCACACGTGTAGAACAATCGCTGTCGTATACAGACTACCAATCAGGTCGTGACAACTGCACAAATATCACTTGCATATACACAGAATCGCCAACACACAAATTTTCATGTGATTGACTTGAAGAGTGTAGGTGGTGGTGATGAGTGTTGTGAATGACACAGTGCATCGATTGACGTGACCACCTGATGAATATTGGGTGGGACTGTGTCGACGAGATGAATGCATGCAAGTTGTAGAAGTGTCAGTGTGGCACGACATAAAGAATGGTGAATAGAGGAATATTATGTGTTGTGTTGAGTTGTGTTGTGATGTGATGTGGTTTGGTGAATAAACGAGAGACTGGAGGCGCACCACCGACACCAAGACATACTCACCAACCGAATGAGACAGGCGACGGGGCACAACCACTTCGCTGCCTCACTCCGACCATCGATCACAGATGCGCACACGTGATGGCAAGCAATGCACTGGTGAGTTGATTTGAACGAACACAGAGTGTGTCTGGTCTACAATCACGGACGATGAATCAAAAGCCCCTCTACCTCCGGCGAGGCGGATTCGAACCACCGACCTAAGGATCACTGCACCAATCTACAGTCCTCCGCTCTACCAACTGAGCTATCGCCGGACGTCGCCGCCCACCACAATTCACACACTTCAATCACACTCATATCATATCACACAACAACAACAGCAACACCAACATCACCTACAACAACAACATCATCAACACAATTACAATCACCACTCCTGCATCAGTCTCACTGTTTCACAACACAATCACGGAGCCAACCACCATTCACTCCACGATTAATCAAGCATTCACTCATTCAAGTTGTCACGCAAACATTCAATACACGTCTCAATCAACAACTCACCCACTTACTCGATGCATCGACTGCTCTCTAGCTCACTCAGTCACTCATTCTCACCTTCAATTATTCATTCATTCATTCATTCATTCATTCATTCATCCACTCATTCATTCTTCCCTTCATCGAAATATTGAATCACACGTGTAGAACAATCGCTGTCGTATACAGACTACCAATCAGGTCGTGACAACTGCACAAATATCACTTGCATATACACAGAATCGCCAACACACAAATTTTCATGTGATTGACTTGAAGAGTGTAGGTGGTGGTGATGAGTGTTGTGAATGACACAGTGCATCGATTGACGTGACCACCTGATGAATATTGGGTGGGACTGTGTCGACGAGATGAATGCATGCAAGTTGTAGAAGTGTCAGTGTGGCACGACATAAAGGATGGTGAATAGAGGAATATTATGTGTTGTGTTGAGTTGTGTTGTGATGTGATGTGGTTTGGTGAATAAACGAGAGACTGGAGGCGCACCACCGACACCAAGACATACTCACCAACCGAATGAGACAGGCGACGGGGCACAACCACTTCGCTGCCTCACTCCGACCATCGATCACAGATGCGCACACGTGATGGCAAGCAATGCACTGGTGAGTTGATTTGAACGAACACAGAGTGTGTCTGGTCTACAATCACGGACGATGAATCAAAAGCCCCTCTACCTCCGGCGAGGCGGATTCGAACCACCGACCTAAGGATCACTGCACCAATCTACAGTCCTCCGCTCTACCAACTGAGCTATCGCCGGACGTCGCCGCCCACCACAATTCACACACTTCAATCACACTCATATCATATCACACAACAACAACAGCAACACCAACATCACCTACAACAACAACATCATCAACACAATTACAATCACCACTCCTGCATCAGTCTCACTGTTTCACAACACAATCACGGAGCCAACCACCATTCACTCCACGATTAATCAAGCATTCACTCATTCAAGTTGTCACGCAAACATTCAATACACGTCTCAATCAACAACTCACCCACTTACTCGATGCATCGACTGCTCTCTAGCTCACTCAGTCACTCATTCTCACCTTCAATTATTCATTCATTCATTCATTCATTCATTCATTCATCCACTCATTCATTCTTCCCTTCATCGAAATATTGAATCACACGTGTAGAACAATCGCTGTCGTATACAGACTACCAATCAGGTCGTGACAACTGCACAAATATCACTTGCATATACACAGAATCGCCAACACACAAATTTTCATGTGATTGACTTGAAGAGTGTAGGTGGTGGTGATGAGTGTTGTGAATGACACAGTGCATCGATTGACGTGACCACCTGATGAATATTGGGTGGGACTGTGTCGACGAGATGAATGCATGCAAGTTGTAGAAGTGTCAGTGTGGCACGACATAAAGAATGGTGAATAGAGGAATATTATGTGTTGTGTTGAGTTGTGTTGTGATGTGATGTGGTTTGGTGAATAAACGAGAGACTGGAGGCGCACCACCGACACCAAGACATACTCACCAACCGAATGAGACAGGCGACGGGGCACAACCACTTCGCTGCCTCACTCCGACCATCGATCACAGATGCGCACACGTGATGGCAAGCAATGCACTGGTGAGTTGATTTGAACGAACACAGAGTGTGTCTGGTCTACAATCACGGACGATGAATCAAAAGCCCCTCTACCTCCGGCGAGGCGGATTCGAACCACCGACCTAAGGATCACTGCACCAATCTACAGTCCTCCGCTCTACCAACTGAGCTATCGCCGGACGTCGCCGCCCACCACAATTCACACACTTCAATCACACTCATATCATATCACACAACAACAACAGCAACACCAACATCACCTACAACAACAACATCATCAACACAATTACAATCACCACTCCTGCATCAGTCTCACTGTTTCACAACACAATCACGGAGCCAACCACCATTCACTCCACGATTAATCAAGCATTCACTCATTCAAGTTGTCACGCAAACATTCAATACACGTCTCAATCAACAACTCACCCACTTACTCGATGCATCGACTGCTCTCTAGCTCACTCAGTCACTCATTCTCACCTTCAATTATTCATTCATTCATTCATTCATTCATTCATTCATCCACTCATTCATTCTTCCCTTCATCGAAATATTGAATCACACGTGTAGAACAATCGCTGTCGTATACAGACTACCAATCAGGTCGTGACAACTGCACAAATATCACTTGCATATACACAGAATCGCCAACACACAAATTTTCATGTGATTGACTTGAAGAGTGTAGGTGGTGGTGATGAGTGTTGTGAATGACACAGTGCATCGATTGACGTGACCACCTGATGAATATTGGGTGGGACTGTGTCGACGAGATGAATGCATGCAAGTTGTAGAAGTGTCAGTGTGGCACGACATAAAGGAATGGTGAATAGAGGAATATTATGTGTTGTGTTGAGTTGTGTTGTGATGTGATGTGGTTTGGTGAATAAACGAGAGACTGGAGGCGCACCACCGACACCAAGACATACTCACCAACCGAATGAGACAGGCGACGGGGCACAACCACTTCGCTGCCTCACTCCGACCATCGATCACAGATGCGCACACGTGATGGCAAGCAATGCACTGGTGAGTTGATTTGAACGAACACAGAGTGTGTCTGGTCTACAATCACGGACGATGAATCAAAAGCCCCTCTACCTCCGGCGAGGCGGATTCGAACCACCGACCTAAGGATCACTGCACCAATCTACAGTCCTCCGCTCTACCAACTGAGCTATCGCCGGACGTCGCCGCCCACCACAATTCACACACTTCAATCACACTCATATCATATCACACAACAACAACAGCAACACCAACATCACCTACAACAACAACATCATCAACACAATTACAATCACCACTCCTGCATCAGTCTCACTGTTTCACAACACAATCACGGAGCCAACCACCATTCACTCCACGATTAATCAAGCATTCACTCATTCAAGTTGTCACGCAAACATTCAATACACGTCTCAATCAACAACTCACCCACTTACTCGATGCATCGACTGCTCTCTAGCTCACTCAGTCACTCATTCTCACCTTCAATATTCATCATCATTCATTCATTTTCATTCATTCATTCATTCATTCATCCACTCATTCATTCTTCCCTTCATCGAAATATTGAATCACACGTGTAGAACAATCGCTGTCGTATACAGACTACCAATCAGGTCGTGACAACTGCACAAATATCACTTGCATATACACAGAATCGCCAACACACAAATTTTCATGTGATTGACTTGAAGAGTGTAGGTGGTGGTGATGAGTGTTGTGAATGACACAGTGCATCGATTGACGTGACCACCTGATGAATATTGGGTGGGACTGTGTCGACGAGATGAATGCATGCAAGTTGTAGAAGTGTCAGTGTGGCACGACATAAAGAATGGTGAATAGAGGAATATTATGTGTTGTGTTGAGTTGTGTTGTGATGTGATGTGGTTTGGTGAATAAACGAGAGACTGGAGGCGCACCACCGACACCAAGACATACTCACCAACCGAATGAGACAGGCGACGGGGCACAACCACTTCGCTGCCTCACTCCGACCATCGATCACAGATGCGCACACGTGATGGCAAGCAATGCACTGGTGAGTTGATTTGAACGAACACAGAGTGTGTCTGGTCTACAATCACGGACGATGAATCAAAAGCCCCTCTACCTCCGGCGAGGCGGATTCGAACCACCGACCTAAGGATCACTGCACCAATCTACAGTCCTCCGCTCTACCAACTGAGCTATCGCCGGACGTCGCCGCCCACCACAATTCACACACTTCAATCACACTCATATCATATCACACAACAACAACAGCAACACCAACATCACCTACAACAACAACATCATCAACACAATTACAATCACCACTCCTGCATCAGTCTCACTGTTTCACAACACAATCACGGAGCCAACCACCATTCACTCCACGATTAATCAAGCATTCACTCATTCAAGTTGTCACGCAAACATTCAATACACGTCTCAATCAACAACTCACCCACTTACTCGATGCATCGACTGCTCTCTAGCTCACTCAGTCACTCATTCTCACCTTCAATTATTCATTCATTCATTCATTCATTCATTCATCCACTCATTCATTCTTCCCTTCATCGAAATATTGAATCACACGTGTAGAACAATCGCTGTCGTATACAGACTACCAATCAGGTCGTGACAACTGCACAAATATCACTTGCATATACACAGAATCGCCAACACACAAATTTTCATGTGATTGACTTGAAGAGTGTAGGTGGTGGTGATGAGTGTTGTGAATGACACAGTGCATCGATTGACGTGACCACCTGATGAATATTGGGTGGGACTGTGTCGACGAGATGAATGCATGCAAGTTGTAGAAGTGTCAGTGTGGCACGACATAAAGAATGGTGAATAGAGGAATATTATGTGTTGTGTTGAGTTGTGTTGTGATGTGATGTGGTTTGGTGAATAAACGAGAGACTGGAGGCGCACCACCGACACCAAGACATACTCACCAACCGAATGAGACAGGCGACGGGGCACAACCACTTCGCTGCCTCACTCCGACCATCGATCACAGATGCGCACACGTGATGGCAAGCAATGCACTGGTGAGTTGATTTGAACGAACACAGAGTGTGTCTGGTCTACAATCACGGACGATGAATCAAAAGCCCCTCTACCTCCGGCGAGGCGGATTCGAACCACCGACCTAAGGATCACTGCACCAATCTACAGTCCTCCGCTCTACCAACTGAGCTATCGCCGGACGTCGCCGCCCACCACAATTCACACACTTCAATCACACTCATATCATATCACACAACAACAACAGCAACACCAACATCACCTACAACAACAACATCATCAACACAATTACAATCACCACTCCTGCATCAGTCTCACTGTTTCACAACACAATCACGGAGCCAACCACCATTCACTCCACGATTAATCAAGCATTCACTCATTCAAGTTGTCACGCAAACATTCAATACACGTCTCAATCAACAACTCACCCACTTACTCGATGCATCGACTGCTCTCTAGCTCACTCAGTCACTCATTCTCACCTTCAATTATTCATTCATTCATTCATTCATTCATTCATCCACTCATTCATTCTTCCCTTCATCGAAATATTGAATCACACGTGTAGAACAATCGCTGTCGTATACAGACTACCAATCAGGTCGTGACAACTGCACAAATATCACTTGCATATACACAGAATCGCCAACACACAAATTTTCATGTGATTGACTTGAAGAGTGTAGGTGGTGGTGATGAGTGTTGTGAATGACACAGTGCATCGATTGACGTGACCACCTGATGAATATTGGGTGGGACTGTGTCGACGAGATGAATGCATGCAAGTTGTAGAAGTGTCAGTGTGGCACGACATAAAGGAATGGTGAATAGAGGAATATTATGTGTTGTGTTGAGTTGTGTTGTGATGTGATGTGGTTTGGTGAATAAACGAGAGACTGGAGGCGCACCACCGACACCAAGACATACTCACCAACCGAATGAGACAGGCGACGGGGCACAACCACTTCGCTGCCTCACTCCGACCATCGATCACAGATGCGCACACGTGATGGCAAGCAATGCACTGGTGAGTTGATTTGAACGAACACAGAGTGTGTCTGGTCTACAATCACGGACGATGAATCAAAAGCCCCTCTACCTCCGGCGAGGCGGATTCGAACCACCGACCTAAGGATCACTGCACCAATCTACAGTCCTCCGCTCTACCAACTGAGCTATCGCCGGACGTCGCCGCCCACCACAATTCACACACTTCAATCACACTCATATCATATCACACAACAACAACAGCAACACCAACATCACCTACAACAACAACATCATCAACACAATTACAATCACCACTCCTGCATCAGTCTCACTGTTTCACAACACAATCACGGAGCCAACCACCATTCACTCCACGATTAATCAAGCATTCACTCATTCAAGTTGTCACGCAAACATTCAATACACGTCTCAATCAACAACTCACCCACTTACTCGATGCATCGACTGCTCTCTAGCTCACTCAGTCACTCATTCTCACCTTCAATTATTCATTCATTCATTCATTCATTCATTCATTCATCCACTCATTCATTCTTCCCTTCATCGAAATATTGAATCACACGTGTAGAACAATCGCTGTCGTATACAGACTACCAATCAGGTCGTGACAACTGCACAAATATCACTTGCATATACACAGAATCGCCAACACACAAATTTTCATGTGATTGACTTGAAGAGTGTAGGTGGTGGTGATGAGTGTTGTGAATGACACAGTGCATCGATTGACGTGACCACCTGATGAATATTGGGTGGGACTGTGTCGACGAGATGAATGCATGCAAGTTGTAGAAGTGTCAGTGTGGCACGACATAAAGGAATGGTGAATAGAGGAATATTATGTGTTGTGTTGAGTTGTGTTGTGATGTGATGTGGTTTGGTGAATAAACGAGAGACTGGAGGCGCACCACCGACACCAAGACATACTCACCAACCGAATGAGACAGGCGACGGGGCACAACCACTTCGCTGCCTCACTCCGACCATCGATCACAGATGCGCACACGTGATGGCAAGCAATGCACTGGTGAGTTGATTTGAACGAACACAGAGTGTGTCTGGTCTACAATCACGGACGATGAATCAAAAGCCCCTCTACCTCCGGCGAGGCGGATTCGAACCACCGACCTAAGGATCACTGCACCAATCTACAGTCCTCCGCTCTACCAACTGAGCTATCGCCGGACGTCGCCGCCCACCACAATTCACACACTTCAATCACACTCATATCATATCACACAACAACAACAGCAACACCAACATCACCTACAACAACAACATCATCAACACAATTACAATCACCACTCCTGCATCAGTCTCACTGTTTCACAACACAATCACGGAGCCAACCACCATTCACTCCACGATTAATCAAGCATTCACTCATTCAAGTTGTCACGCAAACATTCAATACACGTCTCAATCAACAACTCACCCACTTACTCGATGCATCGACTGCTCTCTAGCTCACTCAGTCACTCATTCTCACCTTCAATTATTCATTCATTCATTCATTCATTCATTCATCCACTCATTCATTCTTCCCTTCATCGAAATATTGAATCACACGTGTAGAACAATCGCTGTCGTATACAGACTACCAATCAGGTCGTGACAACTGCACAAATATCACTTGCATATACACAGAATCGCCAACACACAAATTTTCATGTGATTGACTTGAAGAGTGTAGGTGGTGGTGATGAGTGTTGTGAATGACACAGTGCATCGATTGACGTGACCACCTGATGAATATTGGGTGGGACTGTGTCGACGAGATGAATGCATGCAAGTTGTAGAAGTGTCAGTGTGGCACGACATAAAGAATGGTGAATAGAGGAATATTATGTGTTGTGTTGAGTTGTGTTGTGATGTGATGTGGTTTGGTGAATAAACGAGAGACTGGAGGCGCACCACCGACACCAAGACATACTCACCAACCGAATGAGACAGGCGACGGGGCACAACCACTTCGCTGCCTCACTCCGACCATCGATCACAGATGCGCACACGTGATGGCAAGCAATGCACTGGTGAGTTGATTTGAACGAACACAGAGTGTGTCTGGTCTACAATCACGGACGATGAATCAAAAGCCCCTCTACCTCCGGCGAGGCGGATTCGAACCACCGACCTAAGGATCACTGCACCAATCTACAGTCCTCCGCTCTACCAACTGAGCTATCGCCGGACGTCGCCGCCCACCACAATTCACACACTTCAATCACACTCATATCATATCACACAACAACAACAGCAACACCAACATCACCTACAACAACAACATCATCAACACAATTACAATCACCACTCCTGCATCAGTCTCACTGTTTCACAACACAATCACGGAGCCAACCACCATTCACTCCACGATTAATCAAGCATTCACTCATTCAAGTTGTCACGCAAACATTCAATACACGTCTCAATCAACAACTCACCCACTTACTCGATGCATCGACTGCTCTCTAGCTCACTCAGTCACTCATTCTCACCTTCAATTATTCATTCATTCATTCATTCATTCATCCACTCATTCATTCTTCCCTTCATCGAAATATTGAATCACACGTGTAGAACAATCGCTGTCGTATACAGACTACCAATCAGGTCGTGACAACTGCACAAATATCACTTGCATATACACAGAATCGCCAACACACAAATTTTCATGTGATTGACTTGAAGAGTGTAGGTGGTGGTGATGAGTGTTGTGAATGACACAGTGCATCGATTGACGTGACCACCTGATGAATATTGGGTGGGACTGTGTCGACGAGATGAATGCATGCAAGTTGTAGAAGTGTCAGTGTGGCACGACATAAAGGATGGTGAATAGAGGAATATTATGTGTTGTGTTGAGTTGTGTTGTGATGTGATGTGGTTTGGTGAATAAACGAGAGACTGGAGGCGCACCACCGACACCAAGACATACTCACCAACCGAATGAGACAGGCGACGGGGCACAACCACTTCGCTGCCTCACTCCGACCATCGATCACAGATGCGCACACGTGATGGCAAGCAATGCACTGGTGAGTTGATTTGAACGAACACAGAGTGTGTCTGGTCTACAATCACGGACGATGAATCAAAAGCCCCTCTACCTCCGGCGAGGCGGATTCGAACCACCGACCTAAGGATCACTGCACCAATCTACAGTCCTCCGCTCTACCAACTGAGCTATCGCCGGACGTCGCCGCCCACCACAATTCACACACTTCAATCACACTCATATCATATCACACAACAACAACAGCAACACCAACATCACCTACAACAACAACATCATCAACACAATTACAATCACCACTCCTGCATCAGTCTCACTGTTTCACAACACAATCACGGAGCCAACCACCATTCACTCCACGATTAATCAAGCATTCACTCATTCAAGTTGTCACGCAAACATTCAATACACGTCTCAATCAACAACTCACCCACTTACTCGATGCATCGACTGCTCTCTAGCTCACTCAGTCACTCATTCTCACCTTCAATTATTCATTCATTCATTCATTCATTCATTCATTCATCCACTCATTCATTCTTCCCTTCATCGAAATATTGAATCACACGTGTAGAACAATCGCTGTCGTATACAGACTACCAATCAGGTCGTGACAACTGCACAAATATCACTTGCATATACACAGAATCGCCAACACACAAATTTTCATGTGATTGACTTGAAGAGTGTAGGTGGTGGTGATGAGTGTTGTGAATGACACAGTGCATCGATTGACGTGACCACCTGATGAATATTGGGTGGGACTGTGTCGACGAGATGAATGCATGCAAGTTGTAGAAGTGTCAGTGTGGCACGACATAAAGAATGGTGAATAGAGGAATGTTATGTGTTGTGTTGTGTTGTGTTGTGTTGTGTTGTGTTGTGATGTGATGTGATGTGATGTGATATGTTGTATTGTGTTGTGATGTGATGTGATGTGATGTGGTTTGGTGAATAAACGAGAGACTGGAGGCGCACCACCGACACCAAGACATACTCACCAACCGAATGAGACAGGCGACGGGGCACAACCACTTCGCTGCCTCACTCCGACCATCGATCACAGATGCGCACACGTGATGGCAAGCAATGCACTGGTGAGTTGATTTGAACGAACACAGAGTGTGTCTGGTCTACAATCACGGACGATGAATCAAAAGCCCCTCTACCTCCGGCGAGGCGGATTCGAACCACCGACCTAAGGATCACTGCACCAATCTACAGTCCTCCGCTCTACCAACTGAGCTATCGCCGGACGTCGCCGCCCACCACAATTCACACACTTCAATCACACTCATATCATATCACACAACAACAACAGCAACACCAACATCACCTACAACAACAACATCATCAACACAATTACAATCACCACTCCTGCATCAGTCTCACTGTTTCACAACACAATCACGGAGCCAACCACCATTCACTCCACGATTAATCAAGCATTCACTCATTCAAGTTGTCACGCAAACATTCAATACACGTCTCAATCAACAACTCACCCACTTACTCGATGCATCGACTGCTCTCTAGCTCACTCAGTCACTCATTCTCACCTTCAATTATTCATTCATTCATTCATTCATTCATTCATCCACTCATTCATTCTTCCCTTCATCGAAATATTGAATCACACGTGTAGAACAATCGCTGTCGTATACAGACTACCAATCAGGTCGTGACAACTGCACAAATATCACTTGCATATACACAGAATCGCCAACACACAAATTTTCATGTGATTGACTTGAAGAGTGTAGGTGGTGGTGATGAGTGTTGTGAATGACACAGTGCATCGATTGACGTGACCACCTGATGAATATTGGGTGGGACTGTGTCGACGAGATGAATGCATGCAAGTTGTAGAAGTGTCAGTGTGGCACGACATAAAGAATGGTGAATAGAGGAATATTATGTGTTGTGTTGAGTTGTGTTGTGATGTGATGTGGTTTGGTGAATAAACGAGAGACTGGAGGCGCACCACCGACACCAAGACATACTCACCAACCGAATGAGACAGGCGACGGGGCACAACCACTTCGCTGCCTCACTCCGACCATCGATCACAGATGCGCACACGTGATGGCAAGCAATGCACTGGTGAGTTGATTTGAACGAACACAGAGTGTGTCTGGTCTACAATCACGGACGATGAATCAAAAGCCCCTCTACCTCCGGCGAGGCGGATTCGAACCACCGACCTAAGGATCACTGCACCAATCTACAGTCCTCCGCTCTACCAACTGAGCTATCGCCGGACGTCGCCGCCCACCACAATTCACACACTTCAATCACACTCATATCATATCACACAACAACAACAGCAACACCAACATCACCTACAACAACAACATCATCAACACAATTACAATCACCACTCCTGCATCAGTCTCACTGTTTCACAACACAATCACGGAGCCAACCACCATTCACTCCACGATTAATCAAGCATTCACTCATTCAAGTTGTCACGCAAACATTCAATACACGTCTCAATCAACAACTCACCCACTTACTCGATGCATCGACTGCTCTCTAGCTCACTCAGTCACTCATTCTCACCTTCAATTATTCATTCATTCATTCATTCATTCATTCATTCATCCACTCATTCATTCTTCCCTTCATCGAAATATTGAATCACACGTGTAGAACAATCGCTGTCGTATACAGACTACCAATCAGGTCGTGACAACTGCACAAATATCACTTGCATATACACAGAATCGCCAACACACAAATTTTCATGTGATTGACTTGAAGAGTGTAGGTGGTGGTGATGAGTGTTGTGAATGACACAGTGCATCGATTGACGTGACCACCTGATGAATATTGGGTGGGACTGTGTCGACGAGATGAATGCATGCAAGTTGTAGAAGTGTCAGTGTGGCACGACATAAAGAATGGTGAATAGAGGAATGTTATGTGTTGTGTTGTGTTGTGTTTTGATGTGATGTGATGTGATGTGATATGTTGTATTGTGTTGTGATGTGATGTGATGTGATGTGGTTTGGTGAATAAACGAGAGACTGGAGGCGCACCACCGACACCAAGACATACTCACCAACCGAATGAGACAGGCGACGGGGCACAACCACTTCGCTGCCTCACTCCGACCATCGATCACAGATGCGCACACGTGATGGCAAGCAATGCACTGGTGAGTTGATTTGAACGAACACAGAGTGTGTCTGGTCTACAATCACGGACGATGAATCAAAAGCCCCTCTACCTCCGGCGAGGCGGATTCGAACCACCGACCTAAGGATCACTGCACCAATCTACAGTCCTCCGCTCTACCAACTGAGCTATCGCCGGACGTCGCCGCCCACCACAATTCACACACTTCAATCACACTCATATCATATCACACAACAACAACAGCAACACCAACATCACCTACAACAACAACATCATCAACACAATTACAATCACCACTCCTGCATCAGTCTCACTGTTTCACAACACAATCACGGAGCCAACCACCATTCACTCCACGATTAATCAAGCATTCACTCATTCAAGTTGTCACGCAAACATTCAATACACGTCTCAATCAACAACTCACCCACTTACTCGATGCATCGACTGCTCTCTAGCTCACTCAGTCACTCATTCTCACCTTCAATTATTCATTCATTCATTCATTCATTCATTCATTCATCCACTCATTCATTCTTCCCTTCATCGAAATATTGAATCACACGTGTAGAACAATCGCTGTCGTATACAGACTACCAATCAGGTCGTGACAACTGCACAAATATCACTTGCATATACACAGAATCGCCAACACACAAATTTTCATGTGATTGACTTGAAGAGTGTAGGTGGTGGTGATGAGTGTTGTGAATGACACAGTGCATCGATTGACGTGACCACCTGATGAATATTGGGTGGGACTGTGTCGACGAGATGAATGCATGCAAGTTGTAGAAGTGTCAGTGTGGCACGACATAAAGAATGGTGAATAGAGGAATATTATGTGTTGTGTTGAGTTGTGTTGTGATGTGATGTGGTTTGGTGAATAAACGAGAGACTGGAGGCGCACCACCGACACCAAGACATACTCACCAACCGAATGAGACAGGCGACGGGGCACAACCACTTCGCTGCCTCACTCCGACCATCGATCACAGATGCGCACACGTGATGGCAAGCAATGCACTGGTGAGTTGATTTGAACGAACACAGAGTGTGTCTGGTCTACAATCACGGACGATGAATCAAAAGCCCCTCTACCTCCGGCGAGGCGGATTCGAACCACCGACCTAAGGATCACTGCACCAATCTACAGTCCTCCGCTCTACCAACTGAGCTATCGCCGGACGTCGCCGCCCACCACAATTCACACACTTCAATCACACTCATATCATATCACACAACAACAACAGCAACACCAACATCACCTACAACAACAACATCATCAACACAATTACAATCACCACTCCTGCATCAGTCTCACTGTTTCACAACACAATCACGGAGCCAACCACCATTCACTCCACGATTAATCAAGCATTCACTCATTCAAGTTGTCACGCAAACATTCAATACACGTCTCAATCAACAACTCACCCACTTACTCGATGCATCGACTGCTCTCTAGCTCACTCAGTCACTCATTCTCACCTTCAATTATTCATTCATTCATTCATTCATTCATTCATTCATCCACTCATTCATTCTTCCCTTCATCGAAATATTGAATCACACGTGTAGAACAATCGCTGTCGTATACAGACTACCAATCAGGTCGTGACAACTGCACAAATATCACTTGCATATACACAGAATCGCCAACACACAAATTTTCATGTGATTGACTTGAAGAGTGTAGGTGGTGGTGATGAGTGTTGTGAATGACACAGTGCATCGATTGACGTGACCACCTGATGAATATTGGGTGGGACTGTGTCGACGAGATGAATGCATGCAAGTTGTAGAAGTGTCAGTGTGGCACGACATAAAGAATGGTGAATAGAGGAATATTATGTGTTGTGTTGAGTTGTGTTGTGATGTGATGTGGTTTGGTGAATAAACGAGAGACTGGAGGCGCACCACCGACACCAAGACATACTCACCAACCGAATGAGACAGGCGACGGGGCACAACCACTTTCGCTGCCTCACTCCGACCATCGATCACAGATGCGCACACGTGATGGCAAGCAATGCACTGGTGAGTTGATTTGACGAACACAGAGTGTGTCTGGTCTACAATCACGGACGATGAATCAAAAGCCCCTCTACCTCCGGCGAGGCGGATTCGAACCACCGACTAAGGATCACTGCACCAATCTACAGTCCTCCGCTCTACCAACTGAGCTATCGCCGGACGTCGCCGCCCACCACAATTCACACACTTCAATCACACTCATATCATATCACACAACAACAACAGCAACACCAACATCACCTACAACAACAACATCATCAACACAATTACAATCACCACTCCTGCATCAGTCTCACTGTTTCACAACACAATCACGGAGCCAACCACCATTCACTCCACGATTAATCAAGCATTCACTCATTCAAGTTGTCACGCAA
>CM068307.1:45827532-45840032 GCA_034768735.1 Schistosoma mekongi
ATGTTCTTCGAAGTAAACCTTTTTCCTGTAAATATTTAACGATATTGTCCTCCTGGAAATTAGCGAGTATGCGATAAATCGTCAACATTGTCAACCAAGCTTTGAGAAATGACCTTGAGATGAAAAGTCGCGATTTCATTGGTTCGTCCCCACATTATAGTCCTGCGCAGCTAACTCTGTAAAGTATACTTTAATGGGCCTGTCAAATGACGGAAATTTACAAGAAGTCTGGTTGCAACGAACTAGGTCTCATTCTAAACCTAAAAGAAGTGACTGATTACTTAAGCCTTAGAATAAAATGCCAGCTGTAGCGAAATTATACACACTTTATAATAAACCTGAAGTTGAAATAAATAATAAATAAATGAAGCCTAAAAAGTAAAAAGTTACCAAAGATTTCATTATATACGAACACTTGTGCATCAAACGAGCGGAAAATGTGAAAGTGGAGTGAACGTTGCACTTGATTTACATGTAAACATCGGATATACCCAATGCCGATGTAACTAAACATAAGGATACTAACTACATTGAGTCAGGCTGTTTCTATTCAGCAAACTATTTTATGCTTACTGAAAGTCAAGAGACAAACGAAACACAGTTGCATTAGGGTTAGTTCTCATTAATGCACTACACAAATCCGCCCAAACCAATCGAATCTCATTTTCAATATCAGCAGATAACATAACATCCTTAAACCCTTCCTAATAGTCCTACAGATGAAACTCTAAGCCTTTCACATACTAACTATCGATTGTAATAAGTGATGGTTGGGTAGAAATCGAAGCCGGTGGTCATTAGACAGCTGTTTTTTTCATTAGTGTGACTTAATTGACAATTCAATTGAATGATGAAAATGATTGATGAAGTGAGAAGGCGGATAACTTTTATACTTAAATGAGCATACCGAAAAAATTTCTATCCTAGAAGGAATGTACTAACTACACCTCTCTAACACATGAAGTAATCTACAAGAATAAAACAGATAATCACATTTAATGACTAACAATTCAATAATTGAATTATTCGTCAAAAGTTAAATTACAGAAGACATGAATGCAACATTCAAAAGATTCGATCCTAATTAACTACAACTCTCTCTTATAAATATATATATATATATTACTTACTTACTTACGCCCGTTACTCCTCATTGAGGAGCATAGGCCACTCACCAGGAAACTGCATTCTACTCTGTCCTCAGCAATCCTTTACAATTGTTTCCGGTTGCTGTTCATCCTTTTAATGTCTGCTTGGAATTCTCGAAGCAGCGTGTTCTTTGGCCTTCTACTTTTTCATCTCCCAACAGCATTCCATGTTAATGCTTGTCTCGTGATGCAGTCTGATGGTTTGCGTAATGTATGTCCTATCTACTTCGAACGTGTTTTCTTAATTTCCGCTGAGGCTGGAAGTTGATTTGTCCTCTCCCATAATAAGCTGTTGCTGATGGTTTCCGGCCAACGGACATTCAGTATCTTGTGTAGGCAGTTGTTGATAAATACTTGTACCCATCTGATAATGGTTGATTTAACTCTCCAAGATTCAGCTGCATACAGCAGAACTGTCTTGATGTTGGAATTGAGAAGTTTGACTTTGAGGTTAGTTGATATTTGTTTTGAGTTCACTTCTTTTAACTCCTCAGGAATTAATCTCCTTCCAGGAGGTTCTCTTGTCGACTAAGAATATGCAGATGATATAGTCATATTTAGTGAATACGCACACAGTATTCAGGGTCTCTTGAACACCTTGAGTAACAATGCAGGCATATTTGGGATGTGCTTCTCCCCTCCAAAATGCAAAATGTTACTCCAGGACTGGCCTGCTTCTTCTCATAAATTACTTATAGGGAGTGAAGTAATTGAATGCGTTGATCGCTTCACTTATCTCGGAAGTCTTATCATCCGTAATGGGTCGGTGTCTGACGAAATCTCAGCGCGGATTCAGAATGCTTGATTGGCATTTGCCAACTTACGGCACTTGTGGCGTAGACGAAACATCTGTGTCTCAACGAAAGGCCGGGTGTACTGCGCAGCAATCCGCGCCATCTTAACATATGGTTGCAAAACATGGGTCATGAAAACTCAAGATATGCATCGACCCCAGATATTTGACCATAGTAATTTTCGTAACATCTCTCGTATATCATGGAATAGCTGGATTAGTAATAGTGAGGTTAGACAAAAGGTTATTGGGAAACACGGTAAATCAGTCGAAAAGGGCCATTAACCTACATCGACTGAGATGGCTGGAACATGTATTGCGCATGCCCGACCACCGTCTACACCGTCGCGCCATGTTGGCTAACGCTGAAGTAGGATGGAATAAAATGGTTAGAGGCGGATAAACTAAAACATGGCAACAGTCCATGAAGTCCTTGACTACTGGTCTAAGCCATGTAGGTTGATGTAGACTACCTGGTTGGGGTCCGCGTGATGATCGCAATAAATGTCTGGAGACACTAGACGATATGGCTCAGAATCGGTTACAGTGGCGCAAGTGTATTCACTCTTTAACCTCATCTAAATCATGAATTATATTGTTATTTTCTGAACATCTTTACTTACTATTCTCACTTGTATTCTGTCTATACGTTACCTCAATAATCTCTAGTGCTACTGTGGTATGGCAAGTTGAACCTACGGCATTTGTGCCCGGTTCTACGTTGCTGATGACGATGATGAGGATGATGATGATGATGACTAGTGGAATTCACCTCTTCAATACATAGCTACATCTCTATTCTTTAATCATATCAAATAGAAATTAGACTAACTCAGTAATTTCTATCACCAGAATTAACTTATTCAATCCAGTCTACTGTTCTAATCACAGTGTAAATGAAATTTATTAAATGAGTCAAACTGTTAGTATCTTCAAGTGACTTCAACAAGTAACAACACGTACAAAGCAAACAATACTGTTTCGTCAATTACATCATCTTCATCAGGCTTTACTCTTTAATGCATACAGTAATAATCATATGTAAATATGAAAAATCTTTTAATTAATGAAGGTAAATCATGAATCAATCGTGGCAATGTGGACGACGAATTACATAACAACTGATCATAATCAGTGGAATGTATAAACTGATAATCAGACTAAAGGTGTACTAGTAGTAGTGATGACAAGAATAATAAAACTACTCGAATAAACATCACATTACTTGAAGTGGATTAAAACTTATGAAAATGAATCGATTACGTAATACGAAGTGTAGTGTATGCATCAAAGTTCCAGTTATACAGGTAATGAAGACAGTTTATGAAAGAGGTGATGACAAAGTAATTACGACAAAATAAAATCAACATTAACATTTTTCAAGTCATAATTTTGAGAAAGAAAGTGACAGGAGTGTTGCAAATTTCTTCTGAACATATAGACTGTGGTTGTTGGTTTGAATCCCCTTCTTATAATGTAATCAGCTCATTCTTTCAACTTTTAACCTTTTAACTTTCCTTAATGAACAATTCGAGTTGTTTTGCTATTCATGCCCTCACTACTACTAGTACATATATCCTTTTATATTTGCACTTTCCAATGAATGTGAACAATAACTATGTAATCTGTCTTCCTCATTGTCACAATTGATTCACATATTACCATGATTAGTTTAACATTTCCATATTTAATTGGCTGAATATGTCATAGATGGATGTTGGTAGAGTACCACTGAAAACCAAGGAACACTGGGCAGCCGTTACGTCCTGGTGTGAAACACTACAGCAATCCCCATCCCAGATTCTGCACCACAAGGGGCTTCAGATTAGCAAATACCTGACCATCCGTATCACAAGGTCAGTTGGCCTCTAATGGTATAATTGCCAGTTGAATTAACTTAGGTTATATAGCACGATGATCATCCATTGTCATCAGTTATAATTGTCTTACGCCTGACAAATCTACACTCCACCAACCACGATTTCTCACTAGAGCCTCAGAAGCATCCTGAAGTTAGTCACTAGTGAGCTGATTATTTGTATGTTTTTCCATATTTGAATATAAATATTATTGTGTATATTGAAGAGGATCTAATTGACGAAACAGTATTAATTACTTATATGTACATGTCAACGTATATAAGTTTAAATAAAATTGTAACTAAGATTTATGAATTCATCTAATGAATATTGTTACCAGTTGAATCCGCCAGAAGTATTCTTCAACTTCAATTTAGTAGTACTGTACAACTGAGAAAAATGTAGTGAATGTTACAGTAAAAGTGTAATGTAATATCAGAATTACTATTCAATGTTATCAATTAAGGTTATCTCATAAGATCACAATTCAAGTTATAACTTGATGAACATAGTAGAAGTAACATTTACATGTAGTTTTACTGATTTTCCAGTAGGACTAAACATTCGGGATGAACCGAAGCAACATTAACTAAACGAAAGTTGATCAATAAGAAAGCGGATTAAATTAAGATGATGTTATTATTTGAGAAAACTTCCAATATGAAGTATTATCTAACTGTATGCAATAATTGTATTCAATCAAATGAATAACCAATCTCCATACAAAAATAACCATCCTAATTGAACTATAATAATGAGCTCCAGGATGTTGCTGAAGTTCTAGTTAGAAGTTGTGACTGGTAGAGTTCAGACTTGTCGGGAGTGAGACAATTATCACCAATGATAATGGCTGATCGTCGCGCTATGTATCACAAATTGATGGAGGTGGGAATTCTACCACTGAATGCAGTCCCACAGGTGCAGGTGGTTAAGCGTTCGCCATCAACCTGAAGCTCCTGGTGGGGGAATATGGAGTACACACTGTTGCAGAGTTCCACACTAGGAAGAAACAGCTGTCCAGTGCTACCTGGTTTCCAATAGTACTCTGCCAACATCAATCTGTGACATATTCAATCAAATTTGATATGATTAATAATTTTTTTCAACATTATCTAAGGTTTGTAAACATTTTAAAAATCAAAGTAACTTCTGTATAGATACTCATCCATGCGGCTATAAAGCACTTTTTCACGAGTTCCTTCATATTTGTGAAGATATTTTTCTAATCTAGACCACCAAGGAATCTTATCAAGGTATCTTTCGGCGAGATATTGATCCTAAACACTAAATATCTACTGTAGGCTTTAACGTAAAGACTACCCTTTACATAGTGTATGGGCATGTTATGACCTCGATTAGATTTACGCCATTCTGAGAACCATTTCATCAATAATAACAATCTTACCAACACCACCCACAAATATAAGTGTTTTCAGTAGTATCTCCTAGCAGACATCTCTGCAGTCCTGACACCACTTAACAGATGTAACTTCACCAATATCTTCCATGGCAGCAACTATAGTTACAGGTGTCTCCAATGACCACCTCATTACCAGGACGATTACCTACTGGTGGGAACCTCGAAAATGCATAAACAGTGAACTAAATTTAAGTGGCTTGTTTAATCAGCATTTGTGACACAGAAATACTAGTTTATCACGCTTTCACAAACATTCAACACGGTGTATAAATTCACCACAGTCATATAGAAACGTTCTTCGAAGTAAAACTTACTCATCCAAACAGGTGAGAATAATTCTCTCGTCAAAAGTAGTTAATATACGATAAATCGTCAAATTTGTGAAGTAAACTATGCTCCATGAAATGGAAACAGAAAAATCGCCAGCTCAGTGGCTTATCGTTATTCTTTAATCCTGCCGATTTCAGCAATAAGTACATACTTCGTTAATTAAATGTGACACATTCATTTATGGCATTTACCATGATGGCAACCTTGAGGAATCTGAGATTTTTAGTGTGACCTACATATATTTACACGGTTTATGGTTGTAACCACTGTGCGAGAGTTATACTTGTAAATGCTTAGTTGCCAACTAGGCTGGTTAAATCTAAAGAACTCATCCAACCTCAATGTTTTGTATTTGATGCACTGGAGAACAGATGTCATAGTAGATGAAGACAGATGTCTGAATATTCAAGAAAGACGTAGAAAAATAATCCTTGTCACATGGTACACAATTTAACAGATAAACAGATAAATAACAATAATACGAGATGTAGTTAATATTATGTACAGTGGAAATAGAACCAAGAATGTGTAGTCACAGCCTATGAAGTCTATTCTCTTAAGTATCATAACCATTAAAGATAAGTAACATTGGATTAAACATTCAGTGGCTATGATATTTGATACTACTACTAATTACATTGTAGACTTCTTACACAATCATTAACAAATGTCATGTGTGTCTTTCTCCCCAAGATATAGAAATTTCACTAAGAATCTATTATCCCTGTTTTTGTAGATAATAGTCCCCCACCCCCGCCACCACTAGTTCAGTCTTTAAAGTATTTCGTATTTTCCTTTACTAATTAGTCCAGTATGTGACATTATAAAGTGATTGTTCTTACTCATTAAATGACTTAGAATTTGATGGTGTTATTCTTTCGCTCGCTGCCTTTGACAACGTGTCAACCATTCAGTTGTTCCACATAGTCATGTAGTAGTTGTTGTACATGTTCTATTATTTTACTTAGAAACAAGGTCAGTATCTATCGAATTTGATCATCTCATATTCTGCTTACACATTAAAAAAAGACGCTCTAAAATCATTTCATGCATTATATGGATATTAAGCTTACAGTGTTTTAACATGCTACTGTCCTACCGTGTGCACTTCTCAAGAGATACATTTATAGACATAAAATGTAAACAGAAATAAAATGAAATAGACAATAAATTCAAATGAAACTTCTCTAAGTAGTAGGAATCCTTACAAAATATACTGTAGACATCACTGTTACCCCTAACACTGATGTTTGTACTGTATAATTCTTTATTGATATTTATACTATAAAGTTTGATTCCAGTGTAAAAAATGACTATTATGGTTGGCGCGTTGTAGAATTGGTGACGCTGGATTCTCTTGGTTCAAATGTATATCTGTCGCATCTTCGTTCCTGACTTCTTGATTATATGCGTAATTGGTGATTGTTGTGTGTGTATTAGTCTGGTTATTTAGGAAGACGAAAATACGGGATATATAGTTGTTAGTTCCAACGAAGTTACAAATCCAGGAGTATAAAATAAGTCAGTCTCATAATCAGAAGGTCCCAACAATACTAATCTGTATATTCAAGTGTATAGATTTTCAATCAGATGAGCTTCTTTTACAACTGCCTTATCATCATCATCATCATCATCATCATCATCATCATCATCATCATCATCATCATCATCATCATCATCATCATCATCATCATCATCATCATCATCATCATCATCATCATCATCATCATCATCATCATCATCATCATCATCATCATCATCATCATCATCATCATCATCATCATCATCATCATCATCATCATCATCATCATCATCATCATCATCATCATCATCATCATCATCATCATCATCATCATCATCATCATCATCATCATCATCATCATCATCATCATCATCATCATCATCATCATCATCATCATCATCATCATCATCATCATCATCATCATCATCATCATCATCATCATCATCATCATCATCATCATCATCATCATCATCATCATCATCATCATCATCATCATCATCATCATCATCATCATCATCATCATCATCATCATCATCATCATCATCATCATCATCATCATCATCATCATCATCATCATCATCATCATCATCATCATACTAACAGTTTGACTCATTTAATAAATTTCATTTACACTGTGATTAGAACAGTAGACTGGATTGAATAAGTTAATTCTGGTGATAGAAATTACTGAGTTAGTCTAATTTCTATTTGATATGATTAAAGAATAGAGATGTAGCTATGTATTGAAGAGGTGAATTCCACTAGTCATCATCATCATCATCCTCATCATCGTCATCAGCAACGTAGAACCGGGCACAAATGCCGTAGGTTCAACTTGCCATACCACAGTAGCACTAGAGATTATTGAGGTAACGTATAGACAGAATACAAGAGAGAAGAGTAAGTAAAGATGTCTAGAAAATAACAATAGAATTCATGATTTAGATGAGGTTAAAGAGTGAATACACTTGCGCCACTGTGACCGATTCTGAGCCATATCGCCTTGTGTGTCCAGCCATTTATTGCGATCATCACGCGGACTCCAACCAGGTAGTCTACATCAACCTACATGGCTTAGACCAGTAGTCAAGGACTTCATGAACTGATGCCATGTTTTAGTTTGGCCGCCTCTAACCATTTTATTCCATCCTACTTCAGCCTTAGCCAACATGGCGCGACGGTGTAGACGGTGGTCGGGCATGCGCAATACATGTTCCAGCCATCTCAGTCGATGTAGTTTAATGGCACATTTCGACTGATTTACCGTGTTTCCCAATCACCTTTTGTCTAACCTCACTATTACTAATCCAGCTATTCCATGATATACGAGAGATGTTACGAAGATTACTATGGTCAAATATCTGGGGTCGATGCATATCTTGAGTTTTCATGACCCATGTTTTGCAGCCATATGTTAAGATGGCGTGGACTGCTGCGCAGTACACCCGGCCTTTCGTTGAGACACAGATGTTTCGTCTACGCCACAAGTGCCGTAAGTTGGCAAATGCCAATCAAGCATTCTGAATCCGCGCTGAGATTTCGTCAGACACCGACCCATTACGGATGATAAGACTTCCGAGATAAGTGAAGCGATCAACGCATTCAATTACTTCACTCCCTATAAGTAATTTATGAGAAGAAGCAGGCCAGTCCTGGAGTAACATTTTGCATTTTGGAGGGGAGAAGCACATCCCAAATATGCCTGCATTGTTACTCAAGGTGTTCAAGAGACCCTGAATACTGTGTGCGTCTTCACTAAATATGACTATATCATCTGCATATTCTTAGTCGACAAGAGAACCTCCTGGAAGGAGATTAATTCCTGAGGAGTTAAAAGAAGTGAACTCAAAACAAATATCAACTAACCTCAAAGTCAAACTTCTCAATTCCAACATCAAGACAGTTCTGCTGTATGCAGCTGAATCTTGGAGAGTTAAATCAACCATTATCAGATGGGTACAAGTATTTATCAACAACTGCCTACACAAGATACTGAATGTCCGTTGGCCGGAAACCATCAGCAACAGCTTATTATGGGAGAGGACAAATCAACTTCCAGCCTCAGCGGAAATTAAGAAAACACGTTGGAAGTAGATAAGACATACATTACGCGAACCATCAGACTGCATCACGAGACAAAATGAGGGTTCAACATTGTTATTTTTCATTCAATTCCGGTTTCTCAGTGAATGATGACGGCCTATAGCAATGTATAAGTGTAGGAAACATAGTGCTCTTCGAGGGGACTCTTGATCAATATATAAGCTACATAGAATGACAAATCTTTTTTAATCTTCTGGTAAATCTTAAATTGATGCAATATTATTATGTTAATGGTTGGTTACTTGAATCAGCGTGCACAAACTTCAGCACTCCATCGCCTCGAATCCTCTTAGTCGGAATTTAGATGATAGAAGACAAGTAGAAAAGATCCTCCATTTCAGTAAGAGAGTGATATGCACAGGATATTTGTACATTTATAGTTTTCTGTAAACGATAAAGTCGTTATTATAATTCATCTACTCCGGAGGCTTTAACTTTCAATCTATGTTAACACATGCCTGTTAGAAGACCAATGCCTGAAAATTCAGACGATAAGAGTGTGTTTCCCAGTAGTAAATATATTATGAAATGAAACGAAAATGAAGATGGTGGACACCCTTTACGTGATGTCCAGCGAATTAAATGTAAACTTAGCATGAAGCCATCTATGATTCACATTACTACTCGTTTACTGTAGCTAGGCAACAATTGGAAATAAGGAAGCGTTTGGTGTCTATTTTATTTTAGTATTATGCTTCTCTGAATTGTTTATCTACGATTTCACGAGAGATTGAACGAGGTATCTCCAGTCGTCTAAGAGGGCCCTGAAACTTAAAGTCACTAAATTGCCGTTTAATTGTTTACATATCAAACTGCAGCCAAGTTTTAAATATAAACCACTGAGTAGTAACTAAATTGTGTGAACGTCAGGTATTCAAAATGAGACATGAATGTCGTGATTTCAATGGTTGGTGTGATTAAGTATTTTCTCTACCCCGATGAATGACCGTCCAGCTACTATTTATCAGTAGAGTGCATTCGAAAAATAAAACGACCTTTATTAAATCCTCTATACTAGTTGGTGTGAAATACTCGTACAGCGATTGTTGATCTACAGTGATTCTTCAATGAGTTTTAGTTGATAGTTCGACATATATTCAAGTAACTGTTGCATTTTCATCACCTATAATATATTTTTGCATAAATTCATTATTCCAGTAGAGGTGTTTGCATGTTAACTCACTGATTGACTTGTAGGTGGATCTTGTGTTTATAATGTATGCATTTGTTATGCATTTATTCATGATCTGGCATTGGATTATGATTAACATCAAGTTTTCATTTGACCTAACTTAGTATCAAAGACATATGAAGAAGGACTGTTATTGCAGTGAGGTGAATGATAAATAATAATATTGTCAATGATAATACCTTTGTTATAAAGGGTGATTTCATACTCAGGATGTTAACGGAGGATATGATTGACTCATCCTCAGCTATTATCACCGATTTTAATCCATGTCAGATAGTGTCTCCAATCAGTGATCGTGCTACAGCAATCGTGCTGACCTCAACTGCTTACTCTATATCCACCGTTATGACTCAAACTGACAGTCAACAAACTCACAGACTGATTCCACATTACAGTTTCGCAACCACTATCTTCCTTCATTCGTTTTTACATTCGTCGCTCAGTACGTTTAATCGTGTTAGCCACCGATAGGTCTCAGGCAAAAGCTCAGGCTGGTGGCTTCTCCAAGTATTGATGTGTTAATGTAAACTATCAATGTGGATTGCGTATTTATGTTAACTGATAAAGCATATTTTTCATTTAATTTCCAACCGTTTCGTCTACTAGTTTAACAAATTCCACGGCTACAACGAATGCAGAAACGTAGAATCAGTGAGCCTATGACATATCAAAGCATGAAGGCGACAGCTACATTGTAATGAATAGGTGTGGCATCGCTTACGAACATCAGTGTAGTAGTCACAGAGAGAGTGAGTGGTGCGAAGAAGCATAGTTGCCATCCAAACTAACGTAGATCCGTCCAAACAGTAGACTTTCATTCACCACACCTATCACTTGCATTAGTAATAGTAGTAATAGTAGTAATAGTAGTAATAGTAGTAATAGTAGTAATAGTAGTAATAGTAGTAATAGTAGTAATAGTAGTAATAGTAGTAATAGTAGTAATAGTAGTAATAGTAGTAATAGTAGTAATAGTAGTAATAGTAGTAATAGTAGTAATAGTAGTAATAGTAGTAATAGTAGTAATAGTAGTAATAGTAGTAATAGTAGTAATAGTAGTAATAGTAGTAATAGTAGTAATAGTAGTAATAGTAGTAATAGTAGTAATAGTAGTAATAGTAGTAATAGTAGTAATAGTAGTAATAGTAGTAATAGTAGTAATAGTAGTAATAGTAGTAATAGTAGTAATAGTAGTAATAGTAGTAATAGTAGTAATAGTAGTAATAGTAGTAATAGTAGTAATAGTAGTAATAGTAGTAATAGTAGTAATAGTAGTAATAGTAGTAATAGTAGTAATAGTAGTAATAGTAGTAATAGTAGTAATAGTAGTAATAGTAGTAATAGTAGTAATAGTAGTAATAGTAGTAATAGTAGTAATAGTAGTAATAGTAGTAATAGTAGTAATAGTAGTAATAGTAGTAATAGTAGTAATAGTAGTAATAGTAGTAATAGTAGTAATAGTAGTAATAGTAGTAATAGTAGTAATAGTAGTAATAGTAGTAATAGTAGTAATAGTAGTAATAGTAGTAATAGTAGTAATAGTAGTAATAGTAGTAATAGTAGTAATAGTAGTAATAGTAGTAATAGTAGTAATAGTAGTAATAGTAGTAATAGTAGTAATAGTAGTAATAGTAGTAATAGTAGTAATAGTAGTAATAGTAGTAATAGTAGTAATAGTAGTAATAGTAGTAATAGTAGTAATAGTAGTAATAGTAGTAATAGTAGTAATAGTAGTAATAGTAGTAATAGTAGTAATAGTAGTAATAGTAGTAATAGTAGTAATAGTAGTAATAGTAGTAATAGTAGTAATAGTAGTAATAGTAGTAATAGTAGTAATAGTAGTAATAGTAGTAATAGTAGTAATAGTAGTAATAGTAGTAATAGTAGTAATAGTAGTAATAGTAGTAATAGTAGTAATAGTAGTAATAGTAGTAATAGTAGTAATAGTAGTAATAGTAGTAATAGTAGTAATAGTAGTAATAGTAGTAATAGTAGTAATAGTAGTAATAGTAGTAATAGTAGTAATAGTAGTAATAGTAGTAATAGTAGTAATAGTAGTAATAGTAGTAATAGTAGTAATAGTAGTAATAGTAGTAATAGTAGTAATAGTAGTAATAGTAGTAATAGTAGTAA
>CM068307.1:45845032-45852532 GCA_034768735.1 Schistosoma mekongi
AGCACTTGGCTAAGGCATAGCGAAAACCGTAGGCCCAACCGCATGCCATGGGATGTCTTGAGGTAAAAATCTACAAATAGTGCCTGCTGGAAACCAGACGGATACAGTGACTTCCACTAGTGATCGTGTTAATTATGTTCTTCATTAACTTGACAAGTGACATTTATTTAAACGCCCACCACATGTACTCGGTCTGATTGTGTAGATTATCTCTGTTTGACAGCCAATCAGTGAACTGCATTATTTTATAAACATGACTAATAATCACAATTGTTCATTTTGACCCATTTCCCGTCACTGTTCGACATGTGTTTTTCCATTCTATTTTTGACTGACTATATTGATTATTTCACTGTATTAATGGTGCTAATTCATGTTTTAGAAACAGATAGGAGTTTATGCCAAGTTCTTCCTGTTTCGACTGTAGTTAGGCCTAGACTCTGAATCGACAGTTCTGCGGAAATTGCTTGAAAGGTTATCTGTAGGTTTAAACATATCCTACAAAGCTTCGAACAGTGATGCTCTCATAGTAAAGGTAAATTGTAAGATGACGTCTAGAAAGTCTTACGGCCACGATGAGATTCCAGTATTGTCTCCACATGAATCAGAGACTCATAGTGATGATCATGTAGAAGGAAACGAGCATAAAATCAATCTTATGTTAGAGCTAGAGCTAGCCAGACTACATGTAGCTCAGTTGGATAAAGAAATTGAGCTGGAAAACTTGCGCCAGAAGACAACAGCGAATCTCACTTAGAATACGCTTAAGAATTAAACGAATCATAAAGCAAAGTCAACTCCATACGAAGCTAGAATTGACTTCAGTTTTAACTTACCGAATGTGATGTCGAGAATCTTAGACTTGCCTAAAAGAGAAACAAGAAGATTCGACGGCAATCCTGTACACTATTGGAGCATTATCAGGAATTTCGAAGAGTGTATTGGTAATGAAAATATCGGGTATAAGGCTGAGTGAAACTATTTAATTCAATATTGTGACGGAGAAGCCAAGTCTATTATTCGCCACTGCACCTTACTAGAACCTGAAGCTGGTTACCATAAAGCGTTAGAACACTTGAAGGAAATGTTTGGGCAGAAGCACGTAGTGGCTCATAAACTTATTGATAAGATGCTAGCAATTGCTAATATTCGAGGAAATTATCCGAAGGAATTACGAGAATTTTCGACAGAGATACAAGTTTGTGACTTGACACTTAAGCAAATGAATTATATTTCAGATTTAAATTCCACAAGAACCATTGAGAATATGGTCTTGAAGTTATCTGCTCATACTCAACACGACTGGGTGAAGATTGCATGTAAAGTTATCAAGGGCAAATGGGAATCCCTGTTTAGTGATTTGACAGACTTTGTTGAAGAACAAGCTGACATGGTGAAGACCAGATACGGGTTGCTGGTCAACGAAACTGCGACGAGACGGGATAACAAGGACCTCGTAAGTCCAAAGACGCATGCTAGCACAGACCGTAGTAAGATTAGGATATCGTATGCCAATAGTAGTGGTGGCGAGACTGTGTTACCTCAAGGACGCTTGTATCTCGGTCCGTCATGTTTGTTGTACCATGAAAGTCATTTTTCGGATTAGTGTACGGAATTTAGGAATAAAAGTGTTGATAAACAAACACAGTTTATACGAAAGAATAAGTTGTGCAACTTGTGTCTGAAGGCCAATCATATCGCTAAGGATTGTTGACTGTCGAGATCGTGTTCAGTTGAAGGACGCGGTAGACGCCGCCACACCTTGTTACATGCAAAACAAAAAGAACAGTTTAGTGGTGTTAATGATGTCCGTGTTAACACGAAGACTTGTAGAGGGATAGAAGGAGAATTCGAGAGGTGAGCTACACCCAGTGGGGTTGTGCTAGCCGTAGTACCCGTATTACTGGAGCATAATGGGAAGACTATGCAGACTTGTGCCTTCCTGGGTAGTGGTTCTAATACTTCACTAATTTTTCATGATCTGGTAGATAAACTGGAATTGGATGGAAAGCCAAAAACAGTTTCCTTGAAAACATTAAATAGTCAATCAGTTCTCCACAGCAATGAGGTTAGTGTTGAAGTTTTCGCAATAGATTCTTCGTCATCTATTAAAATCCCAAAGGTATGGGTGGTAGGAAAATTACCGTCGCAGTGTAGAATAGTTCCAACGGCACCGCAGACGTCCTATTGGTCCAACTTACAGGGTGTAAGATTTCCGAAGGTTAAGGACGAAGACGTTAAGTTGTTGATCGGATGTAATGTACTAGAAGTGTACGAAGCCAAAGAGAAGAGATTCGGCAAGACCAATGAACCGCACGCCATAATAGCGCCGCTTGGATAGATGCTGCTTGGTCCTTATAATGAAAATCCCTATATATCGATGTCAGTTGAAGACCGTACTGCACTTCACATAATGTCGAATTCAATTAAGTTGGTAGATGAGCATTACCGAATAGCGTTGCCATAGCACGACGAACGGAATTTACCTGATAATAAGATATAAACTGTTTATAGACCTGATTGTTTGAGAAAGAGGCTTACGAAAAATCCGAAATTGCACAATGATTATGTTCGTGTTATGACACAGTACATTAAAAGGAGTTACGTTGAAAGGGTTAAGGATGATCATACAGAAGGTCGCGTTTGGTACCTGCCGCACCACCCAGTCTCCCATCCAAAAACCAGGTAAATTGAGAGGTGTTCGACTATGCAGTGCAGTACGCTGGGACATCTCTGAACAGAAACCGTTACTCCGGACACAATTTAGTCGACAACTTAGTAGACGTTTCTATTAGATTTCGGCGAAAACTAATTGGCCTTACAGCAGATATCAAGGCCATGTTCCATGAAGTAATTATTCCGCCACAAGATCGTAATGCACTTCGTTATTTATGGTGACCAGAAGGAAATATGCAAACTGATCCAGTAACGTACCGAATAAGAATGCATTCGTTCGGAGCGAATTTATCGCCACGTTGTGCCTATTTAGTCTTGCAAAGAACTATTCCAGACAATGAAGAAAGTTTTCTTAAACATCACTCCCGAACCTGACCACCACGGATGGAAGGTAGTGAGGGAGAATGGTGCACCAAACGGGCACTTTTCAAGAAATGTGCAAATAAATGCGAAAGGAAAAAATGAGGCAATAGAACGAATTAAAAGGAATTAAGGAAGGTGAAAAACAAAAATTAATGGTTAACAACTAAACAAATAAATAAACGCCAACTGAAACTGTCAGGCCAGAAATGTCTGTGTGGCAGTCAACTGCAAAAGGAAGCCGAAAGCCAGGAACCAAAACCGCAACACTCATGATGTGAATATAAAGAAATCAAATGGTTGCAAACTAGTTCGTCACACAGATATTGGATGTTGGTTGCTCTCATCATCACTATGATTACCAAGGTCATTAGACCAACTATGCATGTGTAATCGATTAATCTGCTATAAATTTCTGTGACTTTATGATTTAAATTAGTTGACGGATTTATTGCGGACAGTTGACATCCTGTGAATTCTGTTCGCAAGTTCCTATTTATTATAAATGTTAATATTGAATATGTTTTCACTGATATTATTGCTAATATTGTTATCATACATGATAGCATTTATCCTAATGAAATTTATTGTAGAACGATTAGTTGTATGGAAATATGGTGGAAATATGTATGAGGATGTTGTTGTTGACGTGAATAATCATTTTAATGATGACGATGTTGCTGTTATGAATGAAGATTATTTTATTGATAATGATGCGCATCATGACGATAAGTCCGGTGATGTTGAAGATGATGAGGTAAATGCAGATGAAGCAAGTGGTGGTGAAAATGAGAATGATGATAAGGAGGATATGGGGTTGTTGACGTGAATAATCATTTTAATGATGACGACGTTGCTGTTATAATGAAGATAGTTTTATTGATTATGATGCGCATCATGACGATAAGTCCGGTGATGTTGAAGATGATGCGGTAAATGCAGATGAAGCAAGTGGTGGTGAAAATGAGAATGATGATAAGGAGGATGAGGATGAGAATGGGGACGATGATGGTGGTGATGGATATCAACATCATGATGTTGTAATTGTTATTAGTGAGAGGAATCTAATGATGATTACTCTGATTACAATGATACTAGAGTTGTGGCCCTTGCTACTGCCACAACTACCATTGCAAATACTACACACCACCACCACCACCACCACAACAACAACTACACTACTACTACTACTACTACTATTACTACTAATACTACTACAAATATTACTACTACTACTACTACTACTACTATTACTACTACTACTACTACTATTACTACTACTACTACTACTACTATTACTACTACTACTATTACTACTACTACTATTACTACTACTACTACTACTATTACTACTACTACTATTACTACTACTACTACTATTACTACTACTACTATTACTACTACTACTATTACTACTACTACTATTACTACTACTACTACTATTACTACTACTACTATTACTACTACTACTATTACTACTACTACTACTACTATTACTACTACTACTACTATTACTACTACTACTACTATTACTACTACTACTATTACTACTACTACTACTATTACTACTACTACTATTACTACTACTACTATTACTACTACTACTATTACTACTACTACTATTACTACTACTACTACTATTACTACT
The DNA here is from genome assembly GCA_034768735.1 of Schistosoma mekongi. NCBI lineage: Eukaryota > Metazoa > Platyhelminthes > Trematoda > Strigeidida > Schistosomatidae > Schistosoma > Schistosoma mekongi. The sequence continues at coordinate 45,849,717 of CM068307.1, forward strand.
ACTACTATTACTACTACTACTATTACTACTACTACTATTACTACTACTACTACTACTATTACTACTACTACTACTATTACTACTACTACTATTACTACTACTACTATTACTACTACTACTACTACTATTACTACTACTACTACTACTACTATTACTACTACTACTATTACTACTACTACTACTATTACTACTACTACTACTACTATTACTACTACTACTATTACTACTACTACTACTACTACTATTACTACTACTACTATTACTACTACTACTATTACTACTACTACTACTATTACTACTACTACTACTATTACTACTACTACTATTACTACTACTACTATTACTACTACTACTATTACTACTACTACTACTACTACTATTACTACTACTACTACTACTACTACTACTACTACTATTACTACTACTACTACTACTACTACTACTACTACTACTACTACTACTACTACTACTACTACTACTACTACTACTACTACTACTACTACTACTACTACTACTACTACTACTACTACTACTACTACTACTACTACTACTACTACTACTACTACTACTACTACTACTACTACTACTACTACTACTACTACTACTACTACTACTACTACTACTACTACTACTACTACTACTACTACTACTACTACTACTATTACTACTACTACTACTACTACTACTACTATTACTACTACTACTATTACTACTACTACTACTACTACTATTACTACTACTACTATTACTACTACTACTATTACTACTACTACTACTACTACTATTACTACTACTACTACTATTACTACTACTACTTCAAATACTGCTACTGCTAATGATGATGATGATGATGATGATGATGATGATGATGATGATGATGATGATGATGATGATGATGATGATGATGATGATGATGATGATGATGATGATGATGATGATGATGATGATGATGATGATGATGATGATGATGATGATGATGATGATGATGATGATGATGATGATGATGATGATGATGATGATGATGATGATGATGATGATGATGATGATGATGATGATGATGATGATGATGATGATGATGATGATGATGATGATGATGATGATGATGATGATGATGATGATGATGATGATGATGATGATGATGATGATGATGATGATGATGATGATGATGATGATGATGATGATGATGATGATGATGATGATGATGATGATGATGATGATGATGATGATGATGATGATGATGATGATGATGATGATGATGATGATGATGATGATGATGATGATGATGATGATGATGATGATGATGATGATGATGATGATGATGATGATGATGATGATGATGATGATGATGATGATGATGATGATGATGATGATGATGATGATGATGATGATGATGATGATGATGATGATGATGATGATGATGATGATGATGATGATGATGATGATGATGATGATGATGATGATGATGATGATGATGATGATGATGATGATGATGATGATGATGATGATGATGATGATGATGATGATGATGATGATGATGATGATGATGATGATGATGATGATGATGATGATGATGATGATGATGATGATGATGATGATGATGATGATGATGATGATGATGATGATGATGATGATGATGATGATGATGATGATGATGATGATGATGATGATGATGATGATGATGATGATGATGATGATGATGATGATGATGATGATGATGATGATGATGATGATGATGATGATGATGATGATGATGATGATGATGATGATGATGATGATGATGATGATGATGATGATGATGATGATGATGATGATGATGATGATGATGATGATGATGATGATGATGATGATGATGATGATGATGATGATGATGATGATGATGATGATGATGATGATGATGATGATGATGATGATGATGATGATGATGATGATGATGATGATGATGATGATGATGATGATGATGATGATGATGATGATGATGATGATGATGATGATGATGATGATGATGATGATGATGATGATGATGATGATGATGATGATGATGATGATGATGATGATGATGATGATGATGATGATGATGATGATGATGATGATGATGATGATGATGATGATGATGATGATGATGATGATGATGATGATGATGTTGATTGTGGTGGTGATGTGAATGATAAATGAAGATGGCAAGTGTTTCGATACATTTATTGTTGCCGATAGTAAGAAACTGCACCAAATTCTAGCCGACATTTGCGTAGATATTAAGGATGTTGTTTTCCTGATAATGGTAATAAGAAGCAGAACAAGTAGAATGCAATTACAGGGAGTAGAAGAGTAAGCGAAATCAGGAGTAGTAGTTGACGGGATGATGATTCCATTTCTGTTATTATTGTTTGCATTGAGTGTGTTTTATTTTCATTCACTTTCTAATTTTTGTTTGTTTTTAATGAGGTGCACAATGTCGAAAAGAATATTCAACTTGGTTATCTCTAAGAAGAAGGAATCTTTGACTGAATCATCGGGATGATAGGGCGCAATGAATTAGCTCATGTGTTTATAAAATAACTCTGATTGGACTTGATTAACCTTATGTACATAACTGATGTAATTGGTGTAAATAAAACATTAAAAATTTATTCGTATTTGTCTTCTTGATTGTCTCACTGGTAGGTAGATGGGTAGGTAATTTGTGCATGGAATTCCGTAGACATGACTGTAGTGAGGACGTAGTACAGGTTATACATGCGATCATGGAGACCGAGATTGGGTGGGTGACGTTAACAAGTGGCTACTGGTAGAATTGTGTAAACTTCATGTAAGAATAC